>JASANE010000814.1:0-21150 GCA_030248225.1 Trileptium ribeirensis
TTACAAGAGGCCATATGTTTATAGTTTAGAGGCCACCTTTGGTGCAGAGTGATCTCCTGTGAGATCATTTGGAAGAGTGAGAAAAAGCATTTAAATATTGTTGAGCCACAAAATGATTGATTTGGAGAGTATGAACTATGTGGCAAGAAGCTTAATTAAATGAGATTTTTATCACATGATATAGAAATGGAAACATTGACCAGTGATAGCCATCCCACCGCTGCTGCCAAATGTGATACCTGAGGAATGGTATTTGCATATCAAAAAAATCAAAGACCATAAGATCAGGTCAAATGATAAATAAATGACTCTCCCTGCATCCTCAGTCATATTCATTCTTTCTAGCTAAGAGCCAAGATGGCACCAGAAATTGGTTGTGATGTTTCAATTGTGGAATGTGGTGATTCACCAACTTAGTGCCATGCCCGGTGTCAGCCACTAGGCAACTATGGGTCTATGAATGAAGGACCGGTACTGATTCCATATGCTTCAATCGCTAGGAGGACAGAGATAACCTTTGAGAGATAATGAATACTGTTACCACGAAGATGGCGAGTTGAGATTTAACATTTTCTGCAAAGCTACCCAACGTGGAAATAGATAAGATTGACCCTTCTTTTAACACCACAGGCGTGGGGCTCCCACTTCCTGGTGGAGTTCCCATTAATGCTAGTATTTGAAAAGACCAGTTTAATAGCCATCTCAAAAACTAATCCAGAACCAAACATTCTGAAAGAACCATACTTAAAATGATGATTATTTGGGGTGAGAATAAGAATAGACGAGGATTGTACTGAAATGCTTAGATAAGAATGAATTATTACATTTTGAACAAAAGCTTATGCTGAGTGATTTTGATTTGCTATAAATATTTAAATCCTGCAAACTGTGAACTATTGTAGTTGTGGCTCCCCACTTCCCAATTGTTTATTTAGATGCCTAAGCAGTTCAAAGCCATTTCTGACTCGCTAATAGAATACATTGTATGCCTCACAGGTGTTTATGTTGCAAATACATTTATACGACAGTCAAGCTACACTCTGCCACTTTTTGTAACTCAACAGCCTAACATTGACAACAAGCCAAACATGTGATGAATACAAGCTTGAAACGACCATGCAGTCAGGACACAGGAAGCTGACATTCAGTCAAATGTTAAACAGCCTGGCTATCCTAAAGTAATGTTGGAGCTAAGTAATTAAAAGTGAGCTAGTCCACTTTGTTTGTACAACATGATTATACTGTGCTGAAATGGAGATTCCACCTAAATGAAATTTTGACCCAGGAGCCACAATGTCTAGGCAAAACAATGAGCTGAACTCATTCCATCAGTTAGAGGGTGAGGAAATAACTACTGAACACTGTATTACACTAGAGTAATGACAAAAATGTAACAGAGTTAAGACAGTATGAAATAATATTGTACATATATAGTACATTGCATTATAATGTTCACATAGCTAAGCAAAGAGGAACTGTGAAAAATTCAGTTGCCTAAAAGATGAAGCAAAGAAACCAATAGCTTGTTCTCCAGACTTTAGAAACATGGCTTGCTTATGACAAAGAAAAGATTAAAAATGATCTTGTCATCACAGCAACATGATGAAACTAAACATAATGTGCCAGATGAATACCAAGTGTCAACAGACCACTGCCAAATAATGTGCCTATATCACCATATTTTCACAGTAGCTTCTAACTGACTATCTCAGACTATCAGTCAAGGTACACAGTTGTTTTGACGCTAATCTCAGCCAACTATTGACAATGTCTTTGATCTAGCACCTCCCACTGTATAGTTGAAAAACAAACTGCGCCACAAATCTGCAGGTGGGTCACATCCGTTAGGCAGGAACAACTTCCGGTTCATCAACCGACTAGACCAATAAAGTATATAAATGTTATGGAGCGCCTGGCTATTTTGAAAATTACGAAAAATCGCAGCGAGCAAAAACTAAAAACCTCCAAGATCTGGAAACGGCTTACAAAAACCAAAATCCTTCCGATATGTGTTATTTACATGGAAACAAAGTCTTTTAACTACTATCAGGGACCGATTCTTTTCAACTAGCGCCATCACACTTCCTGTTGATAAAAAAGCGGGATATTTGACTTTGTGTATTAATTTTGTTATATGTTTATATATACGCTCACTGAGGATTATCTATCGCTAACAATAATGATGAATATATGAAAAGGATGCTTAATGTTCATGATTATTATGCTGAGTAAGAAACGAGTTATAGTTCTGAAAAATGATAATTATCAATTAAAAATGCTTTTATTGAAGCTAGACAATTTACTATCATATTTTTAGCTATTGTTGCGAGTTGTTAGATACGGCATAACAAACGAAATAAATGAAGTCGTCATAAATCTTAATAAGTTGAAAGTATATACTACAAGGGTTTTGTTATTCTGTTTAATTATTTATTAAAATGGTTTTAACTGAAGTGATGCAATTTAGTGAGATTGATAATTGGCTATGTTGTGACTTTTAGATATAACTTCTTTGAAACTGAATAAACAAACGAAATAAACGAAAAGGCGCTATAAAAAATTAGATAAATTGAAAATATACCGATATGGGTTTTGTTATTCCTGTTTAATTAAATTAAAATGGTTTTTACTGTAGCTAGACAATTATGATTGATAGATGATAGATTGAGCGAGATTGTTACAGACAATGTCATTGAGCGGACAACAAACGAATAAACGAAGGTGCCATAAAAATTAAATAAGTTGAAAATATACTTCCTGTTATTTGTGTAATTAAATTAAAACGGTTTGACGAAAAAGTGAGAAATATTAATTTATGATAGCTATGTTGCGAGTTAGATATGTCATTCTAAGTGTGATAAACAAACGAAATAAACTAGGTGAAAACCATAAATGTTAGATAAGTTGAAAGGCTGACAAAGAATTTCGTTATTTGTTTAATTAAATTAAAACGGTTTTTACTGAAAAGTGGAATTATGATTGATAATTAGCTATGATTGTGTTGTTACAGATATAATGTTATTTGATGGGTGGATAAATATCGAACCAAGGCGCTCCATAAATCTTAATAGAAAGTTGAAAATATGTGAAAGGGACTTTCTGTTATTCTGTGTAATTAAATTAAAATGGTTTTTACCGAAACTAATAGGTATTTATGATCTAGGCAATTTAGTGACGTTGCCGAGTTGTTATATAATGTTATCGAAGGGTGCATAAACAAACGAAATAAAATAAGTGAACCATAAAACTTAGAATAAGTCTGAAAGATATGCTGACAAAAGTAATTTTGAAATTAGTACAATGTGAGATTTAAACAGTTTTAATCTGATAATACAAATACAGAAACAGCGAGACCTTGAATGATAGATTGATAGGTGAATAAATTATATAGCTAGAATTTGGCAGAACATTAGAGTAAATTATTTTATTATTTTGTTAATGAAAGAGAGTAAATTAAAAGAGTAAATATTTTGGTGAATCTAGGTGAATGAATCTATAGTGTACATTAGAGTAAATATTTTGCTGACTCTTTATCCTAGGTTGGAAGTTCAAATATAGTGCAAGTAAATATAGGTATATCTATGTGAATGGCAGATAAAAAATATTTAAGTCTACAATTTAGGCATCTGTGTTTAGACCATGTATGAGGGACAAAAAATAGATCCTTTAACCTAAACTAGCTGGAATCTGAGAAAATTTGTGATTAGTATCTGTGATGCAAGCCAAAGGCCTCTAAATTATTTTAGGCTGACTCTATGTGACTTTTAGATTTTTCTTTAGTATTATATACCTGAGGTTGAAATATAGTTTTATCTTTTACGGTTTGCCATAAGTCTAGATTCATCTGAGATCTATCTGTCTATCTGTCATCATATGTGTTTAATTATAGGTGTTGTTATCTCTGCCTATTATGGAGAAGGCTGTGAAACATTAAATTATATCATTCTAAGTGTATGTAATGAAATGATATAGTATAATGCAAACAAAGGAATAAATATACATACGTGGAAACTGGAAATGCCAAGATGAAAACGAGAGTAAAATAACTCTGGGTTATGACCTATGACTTTTACTATCATTAAGACACAGCCAGGGAACATGAAAATGTTTACACTGAGAAACAGTTTAGAGAAATTAAATTTAGATGAAAACGATTTTATCTTGAGATATCAATTTGTTACTTTCAGATAGGATTGTATTTGAGATGTGGGCTGTTGCCTAGGCATGGTACTGAGCAAGAGCTAGGCTATCTTGGAAGTTTATAAACCCTATACAATGATCAAATTCATCAAGGAGTACATTATGAAAAATGATAGACTGTTAAGAAAACGCTGAAGCCGAGCAATTTTGTGAGATGACAGCCTGAAAATGATTGAGCAATTTGGCTTGGTGGGAAACGCTAAGTGAATTAGATGATCACTAAATGTTAGAATGGTGAACATTAGTGAATGGTTAGTAAAATATACAAAAATATAAATATACTTATTTTGGACAATGTTAACTATATTTATGTTACAAATATTTTGGATGTTGGGAATTTCTAGAATGTAAGCTAAAAAATTAGAAAAAATATTGGGTTGTTAGTGTTTAATTCTGTACAAATATACCAAATGCAGTATGTCTTTAGTATGAAAATATACTGTGTACTATGTTGCTAGCAGTTAGACTATGTGAAAATATTTGGCACTGTGCTTAGTAAATAAATATTTTGGCTTATCCAAAGAGTAAAATATAGTGTTTTTGGTGTATTAAATTATCTAGTTCAAAAATATTAAACATTTTTGTCTACGAAAAATATTAAAGCATATAAATATAGTGAACATTTAGCTATAAATATGAACATACAAAAATATAATTTCAATTGAGACTTGTCAACATTTGGGAATTTGGATCTTTAAATTTGTTACATTAGAAAATATAGTGTATCTATGTCGTTTGTGTACAAATATAGTGAGCTATATTTAATCAATTTAAATATAAATAGTGAGTAAATTATGTTTCAGTCTATTAACTGAACATGATGCATGCATGTGAGTATTAATTATTTAATTTTGAATAATATTAAGCGTAGTGTTTCGTTGTTGTAATGTTTTGCGTAAATATTAAAAATGTAATTCACATTCTTTTTAGGATACTTTATTCTAAATATAGTTTGCTTTAATGTCTGCTACATATTTCTAGAATTTTGTATTAACGTAGGCATTTATATTCAGCAAAATGATTTGTTTTCGCTAAAATCGTATTTGCTTTCGCGATGACGGAATGTAGTTGTTCGCGAACTCAATTTGTGCAAGGGTATAATAGAGGTTCGCGAGCGCTCCGCTAGATTTACGATCAAGCAAAATGCGTTTCAAAACTATAGGCTCGATGCCTCCAAGATCATTTTCAAGATTTTTGACTAGTGCAAGATACATTTTCGAAAAGCAAAACCGAACCATTAAACGTATTTAACGGTGAGCATAATCGACTACAAATTTCGTAATTTTGAATATAAAAAATTGTAATTTGACTGAATATCGTTCTGAAACATGGCAAACCGAAAAGGATTTTGTGTCCGATTGTTTTCACAAAACAGTATAGGAGTGAAAAATGGGTTTTGCATACCCACACCCCACAGTGGGTGTGGGTGTGGGTGTGCCCAAAACCCCATTTTTTCACTACTATCCTGTTTTGTAAAAAAGCGATCGGAGACCGCGATCCGTTGTTATGAAACAAACTGCGGTTTGCCATCCATTTTTCGGGAACGATATTCAGTCAAATTACGATTTTGTGTTGCAAAATTCAATTTTGTAGTCGATCTAAATACTCACCCGTTTAAATACGTAGCCTAATGGTTCGAGAACTCTTCGAAAATGTATCTTTGCACTAGTCAAAAATCTTGAAAATAAAGTCTTGAAATACATCGACCTAGTCAGTTTCAAAACACATTTGCTTGATCGTAAAGATGTTAGCGGATACGTTCGCGAACCTCTGCTATACCCTTGCACAAATTAGTTCGCGAACAATTACATTCGTCATCGCGAAAGCAAATACAATTTTTAACAAAACAAATCATTTTGCAAAAACCGAACTGGATATAAAATGCCTACGTTTAAGATCAGAACTCTCAAATGGTGTGTTAGCGGACATTAGAGCAAACTATGTTGATAAAGTATATTAGAAAGAATGTGATAAGTAATTACATTTTTAACTTACGCAAAACGTAGTGTTCCCGAGCAACAAAACACGCTCTTTTGTTCGCGAACAGTTACGTTTAATATTATTCAAATTAAATCAAATTAAATCTCGCATAATGCAGTCATGTTCGCTAATAACAAAACATGGTCGTGTTGCATTATTCTATTTAAATTGGATTAAATATCGCACTCGCATAACTTATTTATGTTCGCGAAGAACAATTGATACGCGCTGCGCTCCTCGGTAACAAAATTTGAGGTCGGATTCTATACTGCTCCCGAATGACAAGTCTCAAATTGAAATTCTGTAAATGTATGTTCAACAACAACATAACAATTTCATTAAAATGTTCGGTAACCCTATTTATATGCTTTTAAACTCGTGACGAAAATGTTTTTAAACCATTTGAAGCTGGATATAGGATCGCCAAAAAACGCTCGCTTACCGATTTTTTTGGAATGACAAAAAATTTATTGCTGGGCACATACAAAGCTTAGTCTCGCATAATAGTCTGACTGCTAGCAACACATCAAGTACACACAGTTTTATACAATACTAAAGGGGCGAGTTTATGCCATTTTCGGTGTCCTTGTACAGGAAGAAATTTGAACGCTGACAAGACCGAGCGGTTTTCTAGGAAAATTTAGCTTACATTCTTCGAAGAATTCCCGGAATAACATCCATCCTATTAAAAATGCTAACATGATTGTAGTTAACATATTGTTCAAAATCAAGTCCCGTGAGGGGTTGGGGGTTGGCATTTTTGTATCATTTTTACTAACGCATTTCCACTAATTTTTTAAAATGGTTGCTGACATTTAATAGTCATCTGAGATTGTCCAGTTTGCAGCGTTTCCAGCGAGCCCGGAGGGGAGTCCCTCGATCGATTTCAGGCTGTTAGTATATCACAAAATCTACTCGGCTTTGCACGTTTTCTTCAGGGGCGCGGTTCTGTCATTTTTCATAATGTACTCCTGATGAATTCATAGTTGTATCGGGTTTTATAAACTTCCGAGATAGCCTAGCTCTTGCTCAGTACCATGCCTCCGGCGAGGGTTCCCCACCCACATCTCGGATACAATCCTATGTGAAAATTGGCGAAAAATTTTTGATATCTCAAATTGAATCGTTTTCGTCTAAATTTAACCCTGTTAAAGGCTGTTTCCATCATGCCTAAACGTTTTAGTGCTTCCTAGCTGTGCCTTCATGGATTGCACCTGAACCGGCAAGTAGGGTCCAGAATTTTAGACCCGAGGTTACTTTCGCGTTTTTCTCTCGTTTTCGTCTTTCCAACCATTTCGTTTCCACGTCTGTATATTTATTCGTTTTGTTGGTATCTTGTCGTTTTCATTACATACGCGTTTTTCAAACGCCTGTAATTTTAATATTTCACGAGCCTTCTCCAGTAATAGGCATAAGCGAGCGCCTTGTGAGTAAAACACGTATGATGACAGATAGAGAAGCAGAGAGATGTAAATCTGCGATGAATCTGGACTTATGGCAAACCATAAAAGATGAAACTATGTTCGACCTAAGGGGTCTGTGATACTAAAGAAAAATCTAAAAAGTCAGCGATCGAGTCAGCCTAAAATAATTTGAGGGCTTTGCTTCCGTCGGATCTGATGGCAAAATTTTCTCAGAACCCAGCTAGGTTCCAAAGGTTAAAGGATGTATTTTTGTCCCTGAGTACATGGTCTAAACGCGGATGCTTAAATTGTGGACTTGAATGAACCCTTATTTTGTGTGCAAATTCCCACGACAATGTACTCTCTGTTGCTGGCTTGCCGGTACAGAGTCGCTACAGGTCTTGAACTCCCAACACCCTTCGGATAAAAATCAGGAAAGTGTTTAGGCAAAACAAAATATACGCTATGATGGTGGCATAAAACGATCACTATTGTGAACTCCACCTCTTTTTGAGAATCTTAAATTTATCCTTCTTTTCAATTATTGACAAAAATAAAATATAAAATAATAAACATTTGTAACACAACATTACAAAATACCGATATTAGCTATATAATTTATCAACGCCTGTCAATGCGTGTATAATTAGTTGGAGGTTAGCCTATTTCTGTATTTGTATTATCGTAAAACTGTTTTAAATCTCAGCGGTTAGTACTAATTTATATTAGAACCCTTTGTCAGCATATACTTTCAACTTATCTAAGTTTTATGACGCTTTCGTTTTATTTCGTTTGTTTATGCCGCCTTCGAATAACATTATCTGTAACAACTCGCAACATAGCTGAATTGCTGGTAGTAAATTGTCTAGCTTCAGTAAAACCATTTTAATTTAATTACACAGAATAACAGAAACCCTTAGTCAGTATATATTTTCAACTTATCTAAGTTTTATGACGCCTTCGTTTTATTTCGTTTGTTTATGCCGCCTTCGAATAACATTATCTGTAACAACTCGCAACATAGCTGAGTTGCTGGTAGTAAATTGTCTAGCTTCAGTAAAACCATTTTAATTTAATTAAACAGAATAACAGAAACCCTTTGTCAGTATATATTTTCAACTTATCTAAGTTTTATGACGCCTTCGTTTTATTTCGTTTGTTTATGCCGCCTTCAAATAACATCTGTAAGAACTCGCAACATAGCTGAATTGCTGGTAGTAAATTGTCTAGCTTCAGTAAAACCATTTTAATTTAATTACACAGAATAACAGAAACCCTTAGTCAGTATATATTTTCAACTTATTTAAGTTTTATGACGCCTTCGTTTTATTTCGTTTGTTTATGCCGCCTTCGAATAACATTGTCTGTAACAACTCGCAACATAGCTGAGTTGCTGGTAGTAAATTGTCTAGCTTCAGTAAAACCATTTTAATTTAATTAAACAGAATAACAGAAACCCTTTGTCAGTATATATTTTCAACTTATCTAAGTTTTATGACGCCTTCGTTTTATTTCGTTTGTTTATTCAGCCTTCGAAGAACATTATCTGTAAGAACTCACAACATAGCCGAGTTGCTGGTAGTAAATTGCGTAGCTTCAGTAAAACCATTTTAATAAATAATTAAACAGAATAACAGAAACCCTTTGTCAGTATATACTTTCAACTTATTTAAGTTTTATGACGACTTCATTTTATTTCGTTTGTTTATGCCGTTTGAATAACATCTGTAACAACTCGCAACATAGCTGAATTGCTGGTAGTAAATTGTCTAGCTTCAATAAAAGCATTTTAATTGATAATTATCATTTTAGGGATTTCTGTTATAACTCCGTTTCTTTACTCGGTACATGAGGTCGTGGAACGGCTAACCGCTGTTTCATATCTCGTCGTCTGCCTTCACGATAGCGTGGTAATCCTGCATGAGCGCTATCGTGTAACGAGGGACGGTATAACGGATCGGATGCGCAGAGATCATTTGATGTCCCGCTTTTATCAACAGGAGCTGTAATCGCGCTAGTTGAAAGAGGATGCGCTCCTGATATTGTAGGAGGAGAGCCTTCTTCCAGTGTTGATAACACAGTATCGGGAAATTTTGTTTGTAAGCCGTTTCCAGATCTTGGAGGTTTTGTTGTTTTTGCTCGCTGCGATTTCGTATTAATTTCCGATAGTCCAGCGGCCTCCGTGACATGTTCTCTGCTTTTATTGTAGTCGGTTGATGAACCGGAAACTTGTTCCTGTAACGGATGTTGACTGTCACCTGCAGAATTTGTGGCATTAGGTTTGTTTTCAATCCTTGTATCCCGGTGAAGATCTTGATCGAAGAACGTTGTTCGAATTATTGGCTGAGATTCCACGTCAAAAACAAGCTGTCTACTGACTGATAGTCTAGGATCGTCGTTGAAGCTGCTGTGGAATTGTGGTAATATAGGCACGGTTATTGTTGGCAGTGACGTGTCAACGCTTGGTATTATTGGCACATTATCGGTTTTAGTTTCGTCGTGTTTTGTGATCGACGGAGTCGATTTTAGTGCTTTCTTTGGTGACAACCATGTTTTCTCTGATCTCAAAGAACGACCTATTGGTTTCTTTGCTTCATCTTCGCACGACTGGACGGATTTTTCCACAGTTTCTACTTTGCTAGCTATGAACGGACGTCCTGATGCAGATGTTGCTCTTGCTGTGTTAGCCGAATCTCTTGATATGTCTTGAGTTTCTGTTACCGTTTTGCTTGGTTCTTCTAATTGTGATGCAGTGCGTTGAGTTTGTACTCCAAGCAGCGGGCCGTGCTCAGGCTGATCGATAAGGTCACTTCCATTTGTTTTGCCTAAACATTGTGGCTCATCGGTCGGAATTTCCGTTCGTGGAAGTGTCCATTTCGCCCGTGTCGGTGTGATTCTGTACGACGATGGACTAGCTGACTTTTGGTCCTTCGCTTTGGACTTAACTTCTTTAGGATCACCAGCTGTTGACGTTGACTGAATGTCGGCTTCGGTATGTTGACTAGTGGTCGTTTGAGACTGTGTCATCACGTGTTTCGGAGACTTGTTGTCAATGTTAGCTGCTTTGACCCGAAGTCGCGGAGTGTAGCTTGACTGTCGTATAATGTATTTGCAAGCGTGACGCCTGTGACCGGTGCGATGTTGTCTATCACTCACGAGTGCGGAATCACTTTGAGGACTCGCTTCCCGTGAATAAACAATTCGGAATCGGGGCCGCGAGCTCCGATAATTCACCGCTTCGGGATTTAAATATTTATCGCCGGAATCAAAATCACTAGCATAAGCTGTTCGAAATCGGGTGGATTCGTTCTTATCTAAGCGTTTACCAGTACGATCCTCGTTGTGCTGTTCTTCTTCACCGAAGTGGTCGTCGTTTACGGCTGGTTTAGGTTCTTCAGGATGTTTGACTGGTCTTTCTGATCCATTTTGAATCGCTGTTGAACTAGGTCTTTTCAATGCTGACCGTAATGGAACTCCACCAGGAACTGGCAATGAACCACGCCTGTCGAGTATTAAAGCATGGATCTTATCTATTTCACGTTCGATAGCTTCCGGAAATGTTAGAAGTGACTCGCCGTCTTCATCGTAGCAGTATTCATTATCTCTCAAAGGTTCTGGCTCTGACTCTGTTCCTAGCGATTGAAGCATATATGGATCGTGCGTACCGGGACTCAACCTCATAGACCCATCGTTGCCTAGTGGCCTAAACACCGGCGGTTCGTAAGGTGGTCGACGTTGGTGAACCGCACCCGTTAGCAATTGAACGTCGGGCGACATTTCTGGTGCCATCCTTGGCTCTTGACTAGAGGGAATCGAATATGACTGAGGATGCAGCAAGAAAGTGGTTTCTTTATCATTTGACCTGATCTTATGGTCTTTGATTTTTTCATATGCGGATAAAGTTGTCGGTGCTGGCGTTGGTGTGTCGGCGGCTAATCCTTCCGCAAGCTCGGAATGACCATCTTGTCGCTGGTCGAATGTTCCATTTCTATAGTGTGATTGGACTCTAGGTTTGAATTGAGCTTCTTGGGCCGATGAGGTTGCAATCTCTAGAGATCGATCAACTGTACTATTTTGTGGCTGGACAATATTTAAATGCTTTTGTTCATCTTCCAAATGATACGCCACAGGAGAATTGGCTATCACCAAAGGTCGCCTCTCAACGCTCTGACGATATCCCGTTCTTGAATCTGCAGTAGTTCTTTTATCAACTCCAGTGGAAAAATTGTCATCATCGCCTTTATTTGACTTGTTAATCGGCGCTTTAGTATGGCTTCGCGGAAGCAACTGTTGATGAAGCCAAGACTTGAACCCGCTCCGCGGTTTGGCCATTGGCTTTTGATTGAATTGCTGATAATTTGTTTGGTCCTGCTGAAGGGATGTTATCGGTTCAGCGTTAAATCGCGGAAACCCGAGAACTTCAAACGGATTTAGAACACCACCGTTTTCTTCACGATATTGCTTTGCTTCGAAGGATGACGATGGCAGTCCCTCAGCGACCTGTTCCGTTCGTTTCGGTAGCGGTGCGGGATCATCTACACGTGGAGGCGATGGGGTGGAATCGGCACCAGGATCTACCAAATATTGCTCTTCATCGTTACCGACTAACCGTATTCGAACGCTCCGACGTGGTTTTGCTACGAGATACTGGTCTTTTTGAACTCGCTGCGACAACTGTTGTCGTTGCTTCAATCGCGGCGTACTATCTATGGAATGAGGTGACTCGAGCAAAAACGCATGGCTATCAGCGTCGCTAATATCGGGTGATGTTGGAATATTTTCTCGAATAACCGGGAGCGGTTCTATCATTGGCGAGGTCGGCTGTGTCATCGATGTCCGTCGCTGTTCGTTGGCGTCAGAGAAATTGGACATCACAGCTTTATCTGCACTACTATCGTAGCAATAATCGCTGAAACTATTGTCGGAAATATCGTTCAAATACTGATTCGGGTTGTCGTGCCTGCTCTCGAGACGAGGTAATCGCTCCTGTCGCCGTGACCCACGTCGGTCCCAATCACTATCATCAGTGAACGATGACATATTGCCTTGGCGGTCAAGCTCTGAATCCGATGTGCTTGGCAGTGGATAGTTGACAACTGCGTCGTATCGTCGTTGGTTTCCCGCGATTCTGGAGCTACAATTGTTGAGCAATTTTGATATAAAATCAGAACTAAACGCATTTTTAGTTGTTGGTTTTGCTGTTATATTATTATCGTCAGGATCCCTTCGAGACACTGTTTTCGATTTACGCTCGCCGCCGCCGAACGGAACCTTCATTGTCTTCGGTTCTTCGTTCAAAACACCGAATTCTGTCTCGAGCTCTAACCGTGTTGACTGTCGTACTGCAGCGGCTGAGTCCACTGGTTCGGTACAAGCGTCGTTGTTCTTTGAACTAAAATATCAAATATACCCAAATAAACGCTAACTGGGTTCAGGAAACAAAGAAATGAAACCTAATTAAAATAATTATTGCATTTTCCTTGCTGCTAAGCGAACGTTGAGATGTCTAACTTATACGTCACGCTACTTTGCTGTTTTTATTTAATACCTGTTTTGTATAATGTTGAACAAACTTTTGTCGCAGCGGCGGTTTTGAACCTGGGTCGTTTGGCTGTGAGCCTCGTACGCTAGGCAATACGCTACTTGGAGCTGTTTACTTGGAAAATTTAGGAACATCGCTAAAGCGAGCACCGCACGGCACACAAACTCGGTTATCGCATCACTTTCGTATTGTACGCTATTACAAATGTATGAATCTATGCGGGTAAGGGCTAATCGAACAGTAGTCCAAATTTTACTAGTTAGGTCGCCTCAAAATAATGTTCAAATTGCACATGATACAATCCGATAGAGAATGCAAAACATTATCACACGCGATACGATTGCTGAGGGGTGAAAACCACAAACATATGGGTATGGTATATGTTAGTAGCAAAAGAATGGAGAGATCTTAACTATATGACCAACTTGCTTAATTTGCCCGAGAAAAGATGAGAATCCAACAACCATCACAGAACCATTTTTTCTGCAAATTGCACATTGTACATACTGATGCAATTTTTGCCACAAAATATTGGATTGGCAGTTTTCGGCTAGCAAAAAAATTGACAAAAATTACGCATGTTTCCGCAGCAAACCTTTTAGTTTTCAGATGGATTATTAGAAAATTAAAGGAACTACTTTTAACTTACTTGCGCATAACATATTAACATTTAGCGTACCAGGCGATATAACTTCACCTTTTAAACTTAATCATAACTTTATTACTCGATGAATTTACTACTAGCTTATATTGTATATTCGGCCCATGTGAACTTTAGGGGCAGTAGGATAATGTATGCCATGCCGTACTCGATATACTAAGCCTAAACCTTAGTCTTAGCCTAAGCTAAGGTCCCTATATGAGCCATGTACTAACGTCCGGCCCCTAAAGTTCACATGGGCTGTATATTCTATGTACATATTGTTTATCACGTTTTGGTATTTAAAATTGACTAAATGGCGGTCGGTAACTCGAAGTTGCCTAAATTTAGGACTTTTCATCATCGATATAACACCTGATATATTAGCCGAGAGTAAAACTGTCGTGAAGCCAGTATGTGCTATATTAGTAAATTGTTTGCGGTTCTTTGGCGTTGTTTCTACTAGAAGCACATGTTTAGTCATGAACAATTATGATAAATTTGGAGGAATTATCAGTGTTGCAATAATGGGAATAATTTCTTGTTGTTATGGTCGCAAATAGCATTGGCGTAGCCTAAACATGCTTGATAGTTAAACTGGTCATGTAACTACGTGGTATTAAAAGAAATGTAGGGGTCAACTTCAGATGTATAAATGTGCAATCATAACGTTAGAACAGATCCACGATTGATATTGACCTTAAACCTGCCGGGACTCGAACTCGGGCATCTAGCTTGTAAGACTATCGTGCTGCCACTACACCACAGGCCTCGATCAAATCGCACTGAAACTATGCTATGTACGCTAGCGTAATGCGGGGCTACGACATGATTGACAAAACTGTGAGTCGGGCATTAAGAAATACCCCACCAGCGATAGTGTTTGAGTGATTTCTAGACCCCTGCAGCTTCCGTGGTAGTTACGGCCCTGCGTTAGACATGCCAACTCAACTGCAACAGAGAATCCCAACTACGCCGCTTTACAGAATTTTGATTTAAAGCTAGTCAGTTACTTATCTTATCTTAGTTGAATTATTTAGAATTAAGTTCAGGCGTCTTATATAATTTGTAATGGGAGAATACGTTTAGTCAGGGCATTTGTGCACCTGGAATAAATCGTATCAATTAAATTGGAAATTTTCATTACAGGATTGTTCATTGCATTCGCAAAAAGTGGATCATATGGTGTTTTTCTATAACTATGGAACATAAGTTTTAGTGAAATCTTAGCACCTAATATCTATGGAAATGTCCAAAAGTTGATGTTAAAATGTGAGAAAAACTGTGAGGCTTAGGCTTAAAGAACCTGAAGGTTAAAGCTTTATATGATCGCCAACAGGAAAAACAAATATTGTTCGCTAGGGTGGTGGGCGTGGTACGATCATGTACTTGTACCATTTGGTATCAACAATAACGAAACGATTTTGAAAAGCGATAAACGCTAAATGCTAAGCGTTTGGGTGGTCTGATCACTTGTTCGATATTTTGTGCAATGCGTAGCATGCGTTTGAGCAGAAGCTTGATACGCCATTGTAAAACCCGGTTAATTGAAAAAGTCTAACCGAAAATCACATTGACACTTCTGATGTGGATCCATGCCGAATTCGATCACGACCAGAAATCGTCCTTCTGGATTTCATCGAATATATTGAGGTCGTAAAGATATGTAACAGTATTTCGTTTTTGTAAACGGAGGTATATAACTGCATTCATAGATATTAGATGCTGTGTTGGGATCGCTGAAGTGACAGGTGTAGTTTATGGTCATGACAAATGAGTCATCAGCTTGTAACTTATATTTCGCGTACATATTTGGAAAAGTAAAGACTAATAATTTGTTTTTTTTTCTCAAAAGTCACAGTTATTCAAAATTTACTACCGTTCGGTTTATCAATATCAGACATTAACTTATATTTCTTCTATATAAATATTTATAAAAGCAAGGCGGCTATTAGTTTGTTTCATCTGAAAAGTCACAGTTAAAAATTTATTACCGATGGGTTTACCATAGATAATACCAGACATTAATTCGCAAATCCAACTATCAGCCACGCAATTCTTTAACTAAAGATGAACTTGCCGCATTATAAGCTATTTTGTAGGCACACCTATGCCATCGCCTAGCAACCATACTTACATTATGATAGGCATATGAAAAATATATACCATAGAATACGTCATATCATAGAATGTTCAAAATGAGAAATCATAATTCTATGTTTTAATAAAAATTGCCAAAATAGGTAATGTAGCTTAAATGACTTACATTATATACTATTTAATTCAGAATATTTTGTTTCAACTTATATACTTACGGCGAGATGTGGCTAAATTTTTTTATATGGTGAGTTTAAAGCCTGTTTCCGAATATCATGCGGCGGTCACGTTATAATGTCCCCGCTGTTAGGAGCTTTTGACCCCCTGTAGTCGTGACCCTACAGATCAGGATAATACCCATACTGTAAATCAATTGCTGAGGGAGTATGACACAAACCCCTAGCTACTACATTTTTTCTTTACAGTGTCTTACACACCCTTAGCTACCAATTTGGCGCGTATTAACTGTAACGGACACCGTCTGCAGATTATGAGGTTTACTAGTCAACTGTGTTGTGTAGTTTTTTCTAAATTCTTGATATGTGTATCTAGGCCATAAGAACGCTCATGAAATAATGCCGCACACTCTCAATGACGCTGCAGGAAGACACGGTGTGCTTGACACTGTCGAGAAGTGGCAATACCCCTAACTAGCTACCTTTGAAAATATTTATAAAAAACATGGGGATGTCTAAGACACCCTGTTGTCGATGGTGTGCCTAATATTGTGTGGTGTACATAGGTTCCAAAAATTGCGGACATTATAAGTTGAACGCCGCATAACGACCTGTTTATTATGCAAACTTTGAAGTATTTATGGCAACGTGTGTACATGGAACCGTTGCACTGATTTTATTAAAGTTACTTTTAGTAAATGCGATTGACGTATGTATTTTCGCGTATTATGCAACAGGTGTAGAACAATACCCACGTTTCAGGCCAAGATCAGTTCGTATTTTGCTGCGGAAAAACGGCCGGCCGGAAAAAGTACTGCTGGTAACCAACAGTACGGCTGGTGGACCTCTCCAAGATTAATTGTGCAAAATTATTATCAGATATTTTTAAAAATCTAAATTTTTCCTCGCTGACTACACACAAAATTGGATCGATCCACTACAAAGTTACATGTAAAACCGCAATGCTCTTCACGCTGCAATACGCTTTACAGCGTAACAACAAATACTTAATCTATGCTAAGCAGCCTCGAAAAGCAGCTTACAGTTTAGCCTATAACGACCATAGCTACCTGGCGCCCTATAATGCTTACAGAATAAGCTGAAATGAGATACTGCTCCAGTCTACCTTATCTGTATTTTTTTGCACAAATGTGGTAAAACCCGAGACCTTTTCAGTTGGTAGGTGGACTCCAATGGTCGCGTTCAAAAGTATCCCGACACATTTTTTGGTTTATATTCACTGGCAACGATACTACATATAATATATAATGCTTGCAAATACAAACACGCAAGTATGACCATATTCCTACCATCAACTCTGATTTATCTATATATACAACATGTGCGCCACTGCAGTAATACCCTACAGCTTATTTTCAAAAATGTGATATTATGATTACGTGATAATCAAT
Organism: Trileptium ribeirensis; assembly: GCA_030248225.1. Taxonomy (NCBI): domain Eukaryota; kingdom Metazoa; phylum Nematoda; class Enoplea; order Enoplida; family Thoracostomopsidae; genus Trileptium; species Trileptium ribeirensis. Next base: position 17,451 of record JASANE010000814.1, read on the forward strand.
CACTTAACCTATATTTTATATACCATTCGAACCGCATAGACAACCTAATCCAATGATGGCATAACAAGCGTAATCAACTCACGGGTCAACGATTTAGGGTTAAACTAAGGCTTAGGCTGAGCCTTCGTAGTGTTGGGTACCGACAGTATTTTTTGTTGGCCGGCAGGTCGTCAAATTTTGCAGCCGGCCACCTGGTGAATTTGGTGAAACGGCCGATCGGTCAACCGACCGGCTGGAATACAGGCTGGCCGGTATACCGGCCAGGCGGATTCTGAAAGCCTACATGCCGGTTTTTCAGGCCGGTGCCCAACACCAGTGCATATAATCCATGAAATACATTGGAGCAGATGATGCTGTTACCGTAGGATTATCACATTTCAGAATACTTCCGAATACGCTGTTATCGCCCACGTATGAAACTAATGCACCAAGATGCTGAATAACTGCATGATTGCAAGCTGTGTGAGAAAACATGTCCAAATCACGATTGAAGCAAGAACAGTTTTAACATGTACCTAAAGTTTATTCTCGGAACATATTTACCATATATAAACAGTGCTCAGAATTGCTTATTATTATCTACTAATATATTATGTGTAAAAATTTCGTTCAAAATTTAAATATTTCTGTACACACAGACAGAGAAAAATCGTGTGTTTCGCATTAAACAAACCCGAATTTAACAAAAACTAAGGACATAACCATAGGAGCGTATATGTGCACTGGGGATAGGATATTGGTGTCCATTTGGGGGTCCCTCATTTACGATTGGACCCCTTCAAAGCTATTTACCCCCGCCATGAAGCCTCAGCACCCTTTCCCATCCTGCGCCAGAGAGTCCCAATTCCGAAAAATTTTAGCGACTCTGAACATATTCATAAATTCCCAAAATTTCGAAAATTTACCTCCGCTGCCCCCCTCCTTCCCACCGCAAACCTCCCGCACTCCTCCCACCGCAGCCCACCATCTGCCTCCCGCTTCGCCCCCCCCCCCCCCCCGAAGAATCTATCCCGAAACTCCATCAGGAGACGGACCTTGGACACCTATGGAGTAGGTTATTATCCCCCTAAACATCGGACCTCCTAAATCATATTTACCCCCACCCCAGAAACCCCTCTCTATCACCTCTTCCTCCTGCGGCACGTGCGGTGCAAAAAATTTAGCTATTCATTAACACAACTATAACTTCATAAGGAAAAGTTAGGGAAAACAGTGAAAGAGGAACCCTGGACGAAAACGGCAAAAATTTTATATTACGCTGCCTGCTTACCCCTTCTTGGTTATCCTCCCTAGCCTAGATCGATCAACCTTGAACAGGTATAGACAAACAAAAGAAGTAGTATTATAGAAACAAGTAATATAAATTTTCGATAAGAATTTTTACAATTATGGACATTAATGCCATTTTAAAATTACATTCTTCGAATGCTATCTTTAGCGAATCTGGATTGTCTGGAGAGAAAAAATGAAAAGTGGCGGACCACATTCATATTAAGAGTCCCGATTATATGGTACACAGCAACCGAACACCGGCTAACAACGCAGACTTAGAAAATTTCGATCCGAAACCTCCACGAGACAATTTTAAAATTAATCCAAAGAGAGAGATAGAAGCACCATTAGCGGGTTTTACGAGCATCATAGTCCATGAAAAACTGTTTTCTAATGGACCGTTCGGATGTGCCCCCTCCGAATTATAGCCTAGCTTTTGCACGAATTGCCCGTCAGATTCAGGTACACTGGTTGCAACATCGTGAACCTCATTACCTACGGAACTGCATTTTAGTCGATTGCCTACTGAATGTTTCAAGAAAAATCCAGAAAACATGTTTCCTTGTGACTAATGATCAACATCGTTTTTACAACGTCTTCAGATGGGAATGGTGCTTTATAAATCCTTATATTCATATTTATACTTATCAATTATGGAGCGGGGTTGACAACGTACGTATCCTTTGATGTTTGCTATAACCTAGTAAAAAATTCCACGTGGTCTTCCACAAAAATAATAATAGAAACAGTTGTATAAATTTGCATCGGCGAAATCAGAAATAAATAAACATTCCTCCAACCGGTCTCTGAGTAGAAAATAGCTTGCGAAGACGACTGAGCGCAACAACAATAATTACAGCTCGTTTGCAGCAGCAGGCAGTATATAAGCGAACAAATCATAGCCTCACCTTGGTTATAAGGGGAAGTCTTCTTTGGCAATTCGAAACCCATAATTAAAAAACAAAAAGATTGTGGCAAGTGAAGAACACGCCTGACAACGGGAGTTGTGTGGTAACTGCTTTGCAGAAGGCAAAATAGGGTAACAAAATAGTTTTCGGCATCTCCAATCAATCATTTAGTCGTGTCGGTTGATTCTCGACGTAATTGCGGTGATAATAATTATAAATATATTGATTTATTGACAATTGGACCCACTGTTGCTTCTAGTAATGTTGCCGTATATCGTTAGAAAATGAACCACCGTGGCTCGTATTCTTAAATGAGGTTAGCCCTACCCGCAGGTAATTTTTAACCTGCCTGCTAGTATATTTATCCTACTGTCACTTGCAATTATCCCTATCCACAGCATATAGTATTTTCAAAAGGGGATAGCATACCCACAGGTAGCCTATTTTGCCTGAGAGTGAATTCAAATTACCTGCGAGTAATTTAAAATTACTGCAGGCTACTTTATCCTACCTGCAGGTAATTTTTACCTGCAAGTAATTCTTATTTACCTGCGGTCATAGTTCCTTACTCGCAGAGTAATATTTATAGTATTCTAAAATAAGAGTAGGGCTACTTTTTTTATCTTCTTTTTAGAATACAGCAGGGTAGCTTAAATTACTCCGACCGACTAATCGGTTTATATATCTTTTTAAGGCTCGCTTTCTAAACTTAATTGTTGTACATTTTTGTTATTCTTGTTTGTAAAATATTGTTAAAACGACAGCATTCGACAGTTCGATTTTTAGATTTAAGAATCGTAATTTAAGATTAGTATAATACAGCGATACAGTAAAACAGCCATAAAAACTTCTATATTTGTTGAGAAGAGCTGCTTGCCACATTATTTTTTTGCATATCATGCAAAAATTTTACGGCATTTCCGAAACTGTTAATAGCCACATCTTTCATCGTTAAGTCAAATATATGTGTGAACCGGTGAAATAATTTTCTGCAGCATGAGTACTACCGTTATCAAGATATCCACGGCTACAGACGTTTAGATTGGTTCTTGGTTAAAAAATAGTTTTGACATTTCTTATTCGGTATTTAGAAGACCTGTTTTAAATACATAGACTTTGGAGGTATCCTACATGATTAAATAATGTGAAGCAAATGTCCTGTAACTACTGCAGATACAATCGTAGCCGATAACTCAGCTCGTGGTGATTATATAATGTGAATTGAATATAATTTCGAGCTAAATTTGCGATTAAAACGACCATACAGGTTCCAGTTTTAAAACGCTCACAATACATTAACTGTTAGTACCACATGATAGCAGGCAGGAGGGAGATGATTTTCCGTGACAAATTCACGGGTGGTCCATACCTCTTCCTCACATAAATTCGTCTAAACACCGCGACCTACAGCATACCGAGTACTTTGTGTAAGCTGGTCCCAGCACCCTTCCACTGTAATTGTACGTGTTCCAGTTCTGCCGTAAGCTACAATTGTATTGTTGATCATGATCTCGACGTAC
>JASANE010000816.1:0-52348 GCA_030248225.1 Trileptium ribeirensis
AGCTCATTTTGTTCAAGCAGTTTAGCTCTATAAAGCTGTGTAATTGTTGTTATTGCCGAGCTCACCTACGCTCCAGGCTTGGGTCAAAATGGGTTTTCAAATGGACTCTTGGGACACCAAATCGATCATTATCTCCTTAGCCGCTGGAGCGATTCGATTAAGATTGCGCTCATTTTGTTCAGAAAGCAAATTTCTATATAGCTATTTACCTCACCTCAGTCGAGCAGAGTTGGGTTAAGATAAATATAAAGCAGTAATATTTAGTTCTGAGTGAATAAGTGAAACGAGTGAAACGAAGAATATTTGAATTCTTAGTGAGTGAGTGAAACGAGCGAAGCGAAGAATTCTTACTAGGCAAGAGTGTTAAATTTGGCAGCGTCTATTTGTGGGGTATTTTCGTGTGACATGCATAACTAAACTGCTGACAGGCAGATCAGGTCGCGCGATACCTTATTCGAAAGCTTAAAATCACTATTTGTGTTACTTTAGTTAGACGCAAAAACCGATTCCAACACCTTCCCCCTCAAAGGGGGGTCCGACAGTGCCCAGGTAGAGTCCCTAGGGATACCACCAAAATACGTTAAGAGTCATATCTTGACAACCACCGGTGTTATATGACCGGATGTAGGCTCATTTTGTTCAGAAGGTTTAGCTGTATAAAGCTATGTAGATGTTGTTGCCAAATTCACCTACGCTCCAGGCTTGGGTCAAAATGTTTTTAAAATGGACCTTTGGTACCCGAAAACATTAAATTTTGGTTATATATACTTAGCTGCCGGAGCGATTCGGTAAGATCACACTCTTTTTGTTCAGAAAGCAAAGCTCTATATAGATATATACGCTGCGTTGTTATTGACCTCACCTGTCCGGCAGGGTTGGGTTAAGATGGTTGTAATTGAGCCCTTGGGACCCCGAAAACACCAAATTGGCCATATCTCGTCAACCACTGGAGCGGTTCCACTAATATTGGGCTCATTTTGTTCAGAAAGCAAATATCGATATAGTTGCTATGCTCTTGACTTCACCTGTCGAGCCGGGTTGACTAAGGACGGTTTATACACGGGCCATTTTGAGCCCGAAAACACCAAATTGGACATAAACCACTGGAGCCATTCGGCCAAGATTGGGCTCATTTTGTTCAGAGCAACACTCTATGTAGCCATATACGCTGGGTTGCTATTTACCTCACTTGTCGAGCAGGATAGGGTTAATATGGGTTGTAAATTGTCTCTTGGGACCCCGAAAACACCAAATTGGCCATATCTCCTCAACCTGTCACGAAGAACGACAAAAGATGTCTTACCGGTGTGAAGTTCAAGTCGATCGTCAATTGCCAACTACCGTGAGATGCCCAGAGAGAATCGATACAACCCGGAAACGTCCTCGGCGATCAACGCACTGATTGACGGCTACGTGGGACGGGCGGACCACCACTTGCGGACTCGAGTTCGCACTGCGGTTATTGTTGTTGCTGCGACGTTACTGTAGTCGAGTCGATGTTGAGGTCGAACGACGTTGCTGTTGATAACGTCGTTATTGTTATGGTTGTCGACGTTGATGTTATTGTTAGTGTTGCTGTAATCGTTGGCGGAAGCGGATTAGGGTTGCCGACTGATGCAATGTTTCGAGGAATGAAACGTCGGATGATGATTGTTGTTGTCGAAGGTTGAAACTGACCAACAACGCTGTCGAAACAGCGGTGGCGACTGGGATACGAGACACTGGTTGACGTGGATAGCTGTTGAAGCAGGGCTGCTTAGACAACGGTGTGACTAATTGTTTTTGCTGATGACGTATGACGTGTGATACTGATGATGCGATGCTGACGTTGTGAAGCTGACAAAGCGATGATGTCGATATGATTCCGTAAGCGAGAAGAACAATCCACCGCAATAATTAGCAGTCGAATTATATATGACATACGATATATTTATACGCCTGGAACATCATTGACGACGTATATCCGGAGGCGAGGGCACTAGCACACACCCTCGACTTCTCCGGCGGCGTCGGGACGGCGAGAAATAGCGACAGCTTCGTGCTGAAAGTAACAAAGAAAGAGACAGACGCGCGGTTACATCAACGACATAATTCATGACTTCTCAAAGTTCATGACACAACCATTGGAACGATTAAACCGTGCTTGGGCTAATTTCGTCCAGAGAACAAAGCTGTATATTGCTATATGTGGTGCTTTACTATTTGAGTTTTGTTTTGGGTCTTCGACTTTAACGAAATGTAAGTATTTTCCTAACTTTTATATCCACTCAGAATTCACTTTCTTGGCAATGAGACAAGTCCCTAGTTGTAACCTTTTCTTGTTAGGTCTATATTTTTTGGGGTGTCCTGAAAATACCCGGGGCGGGGCGTTTCCGTAATATAAATAACATAATATAGTTAACAATAACCAAAGCCTAGCTTATTTTCGATTTTATGTATTAGCTGGTATTCGGCAGTAACGTACCAGAAACTCAAAAACCATAGCTTAATCTTTCTCAACGGCTCTTGTAACTATATGGTGTCACAGAGCGACTAGTTTCCCAACTTGGTTTTAATTTAATTTTTACTCATGTTTTAGTGCTTTTTAAAAGCACTTCTGTTAAATATTTTTTCTATTTGATCACATTCGGCTTCGCACGCTTGAGCTATCATTGATTGCAGATATAAGATTTGTAAAATATTCACTATGTAAAATGACAGGCAGAAATAAAGCCAAATCTATCGCAAATAGTTAGTTTTTGATTAATTTATACTGTAAAATAATTATTATTACAATTCATTTTGTTTCGAACACAAGAAAATGCATTTAAATTTAATAAAACAAATAGCTAACCGCTAGTAAACAAAAAAGGACATAAGTGAGTGTAAATACCTACGTATGTATTTTCAAAATTTGTCAGCTTGAAATTCAATATAGTTTGTTTAACTATTGACTCAAATTGTCATTATGTGTTTAAATAAAAAGTTCAAGGTAAAACTGTGATAATATTTTGTCAGAAGAAATGGTCACTTTTACCGTTCAGTCACTGTTGAACTGTGGCTCGACGCAAGACTGAATCAAGATTCTGAACCTCTCCCCGAGAAGAAGTAGCGCTTGTGGCGTTCATTGCATTTGCTTCACAATTTTAACGGTACACTTCTTAGTGCCTGTTGAGGAACTGTTTAAATGTGAGTAGCTCATGACTTAAAATCATGCCTTCGAATTGTGGTTGTTCTAGGATGCATTATTTTTATGTCGCATGATAAGCCACTATGTGTATACGCCTTCTAGGGGCTGTGATATTCAACTTCAGCTGTCCGGACGCATTGCCTGATTTCGCATTTGATGACGAAGAATTTGAGCCTGATCTCGATTGTTTATATAAGGTATGTATGCGTTAATTAAATAGTCGTGGTCTTTCCTGATCCAACGCGTATATTATTGAAACGGAGCGAGCGGAGTTTCCACTAAGGCTGCTAGGGGAAATTTTTTATTTTTGTCTGTCGCTGTCAATCATAAATCATTTCGGATGGACGGATTTCGGTAGCATTTTTTGTTCGATATAAAAAGTGACGTTGATGTGCCCACGAACAGATTCAACCTCATCTTCTGCGTCAAAATGATTTGGTTATTTAGTGTCCACGCTGCATATTTCATGACTTTTCATTGGTGTAGGGTCAATGAACCCGATGTCTAGAATCTAGTTGCTCTTCAGCTGTTTGCTTACGTATTGTGTACGTCATCAAGAATTGTCTTATAAGTTTTTCGGTAGGCTGAATACTATAGTTTGGTTGTCCAGAGTCCAGCACGAGTATATCATGCCTTCTTAGACAGTTTCATTGGGTTTAGGGTCAATGAACCCGATTTCCAGAAAATAGTCGATTGTCAGTAGTTTGATACATGGCATCAAAATAGTCTATAAGAGGTCTTTCGGTATGCTGAATATAATGATTTGATTATCTAGAGTCAAGCGTGCATATTTTGTGTATTTTCGTGTGTTTTCAATGGGTTTAGGGTCAATAAACCCGATTTCCAGAATATATTCCGCACAGTTGTGTGGTAACTTATTGTGTCCATGTCACAAAGAATATTATGTAGGTTTTCCTGTAGGCTCAATGCGATGGTTTGGTTATAGAGACCAGGACAAGCACTTGATGCTTTTTCAGTTCTCAGTCGACGAGGTTTTAGATCTTTCAAAGCGTTCAGAATGGTTTGCATCAAACACAGCCTGTTACAGGTGATTATACAAAATGATAATTTAAAAATGAAATAAGAACCGCTCCGCTTCACGCTCGCTTGCGAGTTACTAGTATTCCGCAAGCCAGGGTGAAACGGAGTGGTTTCATCTGTTTTTGTCCTTACGTGTATTCACCAGTAACAGGCCATGCGTTTGCTTTACATAAACATAAAACTCCGAAGGAACCCCTAAAATTTTATATTACAAGTCTTATATGAGTTAAGGACCGCTATCATCGTATTATCATTTTATGTATCCTATGTCATGCGAAGTCACCCGTACAGTTGAATAATCGTTATGTTTCTTAAGAATGGTGTGTAAAGGATACGTTATAGGCGTCGCAGATAACAAAAGTTTGATATTTTGGCCTAAAATTGGCAATATTGCTCATTTTAGTCTTTTTTATGTATACTATGCCCCGCAAAATGTTCCAGATTGATATAAATTGGGTATTTTTGTTGGGAAGGATGTATTCAGACTACGTTATATGCATCGCAGATTATCAAAATGTCACTTTAGGTCTAAAATTGGTAATATTGCTCGTTTTAGTCTTTTGGCATCAATTCAAAGTGTTCCAGAATGATGAAAATTGGGCATATTTGTTGGGAAGTGTGTCTTGGAACTACGTTATGAGCAGCGCAAATTATCAAAATTATTTGTTATTTTAGGCATAAATTCGGCTGTATCGCTCATTTTGGGACATCAATGCAAAGTGATCTAGCTTGATAAAAATTGGGTATTTTGTTGGGAACGGTGTGTTCGGGTTAAGTTATAAGCATCGGAGATCATTAAAATTTATCGTTTTTAGGCCTTAAATTGGCAATATTGCTCATTTCAGTTTTCAGCATCAATTTTATGTACACTATGTTACGCAGAGTGATGCGGATTTATGAATATTGGTATTTTGTTGGGAAGGGTGCGCTTGGGCTACGTTATAAGCATTGCAGGTTATTACAATTTGTAATTTTTGACCTTAAATTGGAAGTATCGCTCATTTCAGTCTTTTGACATCAACGCAAAGCGAACTAGAATCATGGATATGGGTATTTTGTTTGGAAGTGTGTGTTTGTGCTACGTTATACGTATCGGAGATTATGAAAATTTGTAATTTTAGGCCTAAAGTTGGCAATACCGCTGATTATAGTTTTTGGCATCAATTTTATGTATGTGTAACAACTTCCAAAACGCAATGCCCATACGATCCCGGCTATCGTAACCTCGAGGGCGAACGTATTATTGGGTTCATTTTTTTTTCGGGTCAGTCCCAAGAAGCTACGGTGCTTAACAAGCCGCAGGAGCGCTTCACCTGATGTGTTCTGATCCTGCCCGACGGATTGCACGCGTATCCTAAGTGGTACTACCTCTGAGGTCCCTAGGTTGGCTGTATCACCTGCTTACAGGCTAAAGAGACCATACCACTATTCCCTACCATCGTTCCACCTGGAAGTGTTAAATTTTTCGTGTTTTACTTTCTTGAACGATCAAGTTATATTTAGCCAGTGGCCCACTAGTGTCCGACAAATTCCTAGAGTTTTAACGTCCGATCGCGTGTTTGGTCAACGGAAGTTCGTTCAGCGAAAGTCTGCGAGGAAATTTCTCAGGTCGCTCAAGTCGTACTCATTCACACTCAGGAAATTATACGCGAGTCACGCTAAGGCTTGCATCTTCTGCACGTCAAGTCTGAACGTGAGTCGTCGATCGGGGCAATCATATTCATTAAAACACGACAACACTATGGGTTTCTTTTTAAATCAGTATTTATCGGTTAGTCAAAATCGTATACAAGTACATCATAAGGGATAACAGGATAACAAGGTTCAATACAGCAGTACAGTAGGATGAAATTACGCGAGGACTATTAAGTCGGAGAATTGGTATCATTATCGTATATCGGAGTCTTCGTCTTTTTCGCTGGACTCTCTAGCTGCATAAATCCCGGCGTGGATTTATAAATTTCACCGAAGCCTTTTCAATCACAGCTGCTCTAACCTTACTCGAAACGGATAGGGTAATAGAAAATGTAATTCGACGCGGTGTTCAGTCATCGAGGCGCCATCCGAACAACTGTTCGGTCGGTACTAGGGAACTCCGGCTCAACCTTAATTCAGGTAAGCTAAGGGCGGCTAAATAATACTGGGAAAACGAAGGGTGCACAATACAGTACGGGGAATACGAAGGGTGCACGGACTCGATTTGGCTCATCCTAAACTACGGCGAATAATCATCAATCGCTATGGTACACGATACAAATTTAAATGATAAGGTAATAGAACACATGGTGTTATACAGTGGTTATAAACACAGCTGAACAATAAGTACAATGGTACATGTTATTCATAAGTATACAGGTACATGAGTATATGATTGATTGAGGTGTTTAACGGTACGACTCCTAACTCGATGCGACGCAATATGCTCACGCATACATGTATGACAAACTATAACCGCGGGCACAGATGTGTTTTCTCGTTTCCAATGAACTACGCACGGTACTATAGCCTAAGTTCCAAGAAAAATGAGAATGTTTCACTTTTGAACCATGCTAGACTTGGGGCGGTCATGACAAGGTATTCCTAATGCACCCTCTAGGGCCCGGTCGGAAAAGTGTGGGGCCAAATTTTCTAACATTTCACGTTTTCATAGAGCTAAAATTTTCGAGTACATGTTTACGTTATTGTGTATATAAGATTCGGCTTATTGAAAGTGGGAAAAATAATATTTCGATTTAGCAGCGAAGTTTTGATAAGGCCCTCGACCGAACCGGATCCAGGTAAAAGTGCTAAATATTTAGTTTTAGGTCCAAATTGGGGTTTACTAACAGTTTCCGTTCACGCTCGACTCGAGGAACGATTTCCTGTATCCTCGAGAAAAAACTACGCCAAACTCTCAGTGGTGGAAACACGGTCCTGAACGATAAAATCACTAGTTAGCGGGTCAGGTGCTCGAAGTCCTGCGGTTGGTTCGTTTAGCGATAGTCAGGTGTACGGCCATATGAAACCATGTCTGCGGCACTCCAACTATTTAATTAGGAAAAGAAATAACTAAAAGAACATTTTGAGAACGGCGTACGGTTATATTTGTTCCATTTAAGAGTTACCAATTGATTTCTTTTCGTACAACTACGGAAGGATTGAAGGTGTTGCCTCGAACCTCTAGTTTTCAGTATTGACGATGTTGTGGAAGTATAACTCGGTGCTCGAGCAATTTGACCTATGAACATGCTCTATCGGTCATCATAGGGTTCACTTTGAATCCTACTGTTCACAAATATACTATAAAAAATTTTGCTATCCAACTTCGCTCTACCGCATTATTTGGCGCTATATACGGGTCGTCAAAATCATCTAATTCATTAGTTCGTCCTTCGCGTGTTCGCTTAAATCTGTGGCATAAAACTTAATGAATCCTCACTCGAAAACAAGGAATACAACGGTTAGCTATCGAGAGGACCACTACCGAAGCAGTGAGACCCTCTCGAGCTGTCCAAAACTCACAGGCTCTACCAAGTTTAAATGCTTAACCTAGTTATCTGACTCCTAATGATTTGTATGTCCGAATTCGATTGCTCGAAGTAGAAATAATTTTTGCTATTAATTTGATTCGCTCACCATCATCGATTCGCTACTAGTGTATTAAGGGCCAGAGCTTAGGCTGGTGCTCTTTTGCGGTAATCCTTCAATCATGCTTTTCTCCGTTAATTCGCCCTACATAAATTGTATGTTTATCTAGCACCAAAATATGAACTTATATCATCTTTGGAACTTGGGGGAAGGGGGTGCAGGGGTTAAACCTTTACTCAGCAAGTTAAAAACAATTTAAGGCCTAATCCTATGTGTAGCGATGCCTTGTGGGCCATCGACACGGACCTTAAGGTACGTAAATTTTCGTGTATTCATAGTGGAAATGGCCCTCGAAAAGAGCTCGACTTGCCGCGAAAGGTACTTAGTATTCTCGTCAATTCCTACCTATTAAGATGGATCCGTATCACGAAATGCGACGGTCATTGCAACCGTAACAAATTTTTCTACTAGTTTTCTACTCGATTCACACTCTCCATTTGCTCGGTTCCTGGGTCTCGGCCGAGATTCCTAACCCAACTTATCAAAAAGGTGGGCAAACCTAAAATTTGGAATTTCTAATTAATTTGCCAGCCTTTCTCTGTCATTGTACAAAGGCTGGATTAGACCTAACTTTTCGATCGGTTAGGGCCGGTTCTCCAAGAACTGATCCGTCTGGGCGGGACCCGAGAGCACGATTTGCGATGTTAAGAAATTTTGTACACAAAAATGTTGCTGTTCGCAAAGAAAAGTACCAATTCTGGTAAAGTTGATACTGCTATCGCGGTGGCCGCGTATCGGAGTTTCGAGACTCCGATAGCGTTATGTTGCCTTGATGACAACCAAATATACAGAAAAAAAGAGAGAAAGCTGAATCAAAATCTATGGTGATACCAAACCAAAACCTAACATATGAATGTGCAATACATATCGGGAGAAAAGTCTGTGAAATTTGTGTAAAGAAACAAAGCAGGTTTTGGAAGACTCGAGTTTAAATTTATTGTAATTTTTGAACGAGGCACGGCTTCGACTTATGGCCGTAATTGAAACGCCAAATATGACGCTACAACTCAGTAAAATTTAAACGAAATTTTTGGAAGGAATTTCAAAATATATTAAATTCGTGCTAAGGTGCGGCCTTCCAACTGTCGAGTCGTCGGGTTTATGAATCCGACAAGGTACTAATGAATTTTATAGGCGTAGTCACCAGTACGCGTCCCTACTAAAAATCTTATAAATTTTAAACAAATTTCCTGAGTAAATTCTGAGTTATGTCAAATTTTGACTCAGAGCGGGCTGTCCCACTCTCGAGCTGACGCATTGACAAACCCGATTGAAGGGTGACTAAAATTATGGTGTAATTCAAAGGCGTATGTCCCTTCCAATATTCATATAAAATCTCAGCAAAATTCCTTGAGGAAATTTTGCAACAGACACGTTGATCTGATTCGTATCTCTAACCATAACCTTGCAGGGAGTTACTTCACAATCGCATGAAATCGGCATAAATAGGATTATGAACAAAATTGACTGAATTTGAAGTCAAATGTATGGCCATGGATGGTACGCTTGTTATTCTAGATGCAAATCAAGAAAGGTTTGATTTAACCTCGGTCGGCTTATAATTTATGTTTCAACTCTTAACTCGACTCAGGAAATCACGTAGTATAGTTCAATCGCGAGTGTCGCGTTTATTTACAACCTAACTCTTGACCGACTGTAGTTCAGCATGACTTCGACTAGGCAAGTAACGTGTTGAACGGCCAATCTAGACTATGCATTTGCTGGACAAGCTAGAACGGGCCAGGCTATCATGCAAAAGACAGCACGGACAGGGAGAAATATTAAACGCTAGAGCTTATTGACTCATTCTTCCGTCCTATTAGGTGTCAACTAATCTCGGAACCTATATACTCTAACATCAGTTAGCGTGACTTCTTAACAGGGCCTCTCTGTCCACACTTACATCGTTCGCTTAACCATCCATCACTTTGTCTATCCACACGCAAACCCAAAAGTAAGAAAGTCGATTAAAGTAAATGCAAAACATAATGACGATAAACTATACTGAAGAGCAACAGAGCCGTCTGTGTCTGTAAAACCGACCGACCTCTTCCGAGGTGCTGCCGAAGTCAGTCTGAGCTTGCTAATTTATTCGGGGCGGCTAACGTCGACTACTTTTCCAGTCTCCAAGCAATAGGAGACAATTTATTCGAGACCGGAGTCTCACTCATTTCTGAAACTATCCAATAAAATATTTATTTGGGGATGACTACCGTAAACCGGTAACGGTCCCACTCCAAAGAAAATTCGTTCGTCGATTAAAGAAGATTTATGGAGTCGTTAAAGCTCAAACTTTTGAACTAAAAGGCCTTTGTCAGCACTTTCGCGACTAAATGCTCTACTTTCGAACTTGAAATTAATCCGTAACCGTCAATCCTTCTTATCAGTAAATTTTGGTGCCAATTTAATCCATCTGTATAACACAAGTTAATAAATTATATTAAATTTAATATAAACTTAATTTTCATTCAACCGATATATCAAAATGAATCCCCTATATTATACATAGCGCGCCCTTTGCTTTATTCCAAAGTTTCCGGTACTTTCCAGTGCTTACATCTATATAAAACTCTATATTTTATATGAATTATACTAGTTTATATTTCAAATTTTATATTAAACTAATAAACTATAGTTAATCGAAACTTATACATTTATTAAACTTGATAAGGTCAAGCTTATTTGTTTAAGAAGCCTACTCAGATGGTTCTCGATACTTCAGCAAAAAGTTCAGACTATATAAATTTTATATAAAGTTAATATTAATTTTGTGCTCTAAATTCCGAGTTGTTGACTTTATAAATATAAGAAACGAATTTATAACGGCGTTTATGGCGAATTATAGATACATCCAGTAACTGCTAACTTAGAGCTAATTTTGATATAAATCTGACGTTGTACCACTTGTTTACTGAGCATGCTTAATATTAAAAGTGTGTATTTATATTATAAAAACCTACATATACAAATCTATGGTTATATTTTTGGGACCAGCGTCCGTCTAAGCAATACGCTGCCAAGTAAACAAACTTGGAGCAAAGGACAAAAAAGGGGTTCCATTCCCTCAAATGAGTCTCGAGTGCCAAGCGGGCCTCGGAATCCGACTCGACTCCTCCATCCGAGTATTTTGATACCTAACATGTCATCTTTCTGACCGAAAGAGGTAAGCCCGGTTCTCGGGCGAGACCATCGGAATTTTCAATAAAAGATTAAAGAGTTTAGAGGGCTTCTGCGGTTCCGGGTTGCTTTTTCGTTTGGTGGGAGGTATATTGTTGTGTCTGATTTAGTGAGGCGAATCTAACGATGTGTTACATGCCTATCGGGAAAATCCCTCAAATTTCAGGGGGTACTGTACCCAAAGTGGACGCAATGGATCCACTCCGGACTTAAACTAAAGCTTCGGATCTCAGGAACTCTACGATAACATTTATATATATACTCATAGACGGATCAAACGTTAAAATAGCTAAATGTAACCATGATTTTCATTCAAGAGGTATTCCTACTTATCTTTTTAAGGTACTTCTCGTGTGAAACTAATTTTATGTATGTCATTTTTGTTTCATTTATGAGATATATAAAGTGATTCAACCGGCTTGAAATCGGTTTTCGCACTTTTACCTTCTGTGGAGATATAGTAGTCACAGGTCGTTAAAGTTGCAAATTTAGGACCTAAAACTATGAATACTACTTTGCTATGTTTAGGTATTTTCGGAGCTGTATTTAATGTCAAGGAAGTGTGATGCAAATGAACGTAATGTGGTTTTGGAACACCTAATGTAGCTTATATAGAGAACATGGCTTATCAAAGCTCAGCGTCAAACCTCTACTAATGTGACATAACAAAAAGGTGTTTGACTTATAGCCTTGTCTATCGGTGGTTTTGGCGACTCAAGGCATTATGATAAGATATTTGAAAAATCTAACAATATATGTACCAAAATGTTAAAAAACAGGGGCTTCACTATTATCTAGTCCAGGGTGATTTTAGATGGATGACACAAACATTTATTACGGAACGAAAATTGCTACATTTAGCCTAACAATGAAAGATGCACACAGGAGTTTTATCTCTAAGCTAGTTTACATAACTTTAGGGACTGAATTTTAAAAAATTTTTCAAAAATGCGTGAAGTACGAATTAATCCAATGCATTTTTCCACTATATCGGGAATACTTATAAGAACAAAGTGGACTTTTCCCAATAAAAGCTTTTTTCTTACCCAATGTAATATTTACTTGTATTGAAATGACAGTAACAAAATAGCATTTTCAAAATTCAATAATGTATAAATTTTGGATAAAGTTCAGTGTTCCAATCAAAGGTGGACCTTATTTCTCTCTAGTATAACAGTGCTCACCACCGGTGCATACAGAGTACACTCATCCATCGCCGATAAATACGTCGGCTTGGTTAGCCACCTTCTTAGCCAGTGTCTTCGAAATAGCCGCGAAACAATGCTAGCTCTGAGAAATGGGTTCACAGATAATCATAGCGCATTCTGTATTACTTTTGGCTCGAAGAATTTGTTTCACAGTAAACTGAAGAAATACTTCTGTTTGCGATGGTGAATATCTACTCGTGGATATAACCGTAGTCACCACCGGTACATACAGGGTACACTCATCGCTATTAAATAAGTATATTTGCATTAGCCGCAACTAAGTCGGGGTCTTCGAATCTATCTATACAATGAGCACTATCTTGAAACCAGAGAAGTGAGCGAAAATGATATTCCCGCCCCTCACGAGAGTAATATAGAAGATTTAAGATACATGTCATCTAAGGGTAGTTGGCTTGATTCTATGATATTTTATTATTGATCTTCATAACAACCTGACTAAACATTGCATGGGCCAACCGATTGTAGGATGTGACAGGGTTTATGGAGTTGTGCGCTTTCGCTGATTTTTGGCTGCTGTGGATTGCTTGCCGGTGGTTACGGCGCTAATTTGGCACGGAGTTTCCGTGCTCGCTTTAGATTTCCAAAACAGCTAATTCTTATATACCCAGTAGTCACACTTCGGAATCTTAAACCCTAAATGTATTGCAGTATCGTCATTTCTTGTCCATAAACACTGCTAAACTCTGCAAATTGACAGCTCCCAATCTCGTTTCGCTGCTGGAGGTTTCACTCCAGTCGAGATTACAAATTTCTACATTAATTTTTTAGATTTTACGTGTATTTTTCCATATTATTTATGTTTTGTCTCAACTTTACGCTTGTTTGTGACGAGAAACTTTGTCTTAAGACTTTACGTTTGTCACTTGAGTTTCAAAGTTTTGCCCTTGGGTTTCCATCTCTGTATTTGTAAACTGTGTTCATCTTCACATTAATTAACATCGTTTTAGATTTACTATGCTTAAACCATTTTCATGTTTTTGTAAGCTTTAAACGTAGGTACAAAACTATCACCAAACGAGCTGATCGGTTTTTGTGTTATCCACTATCTCAAACCTCATTTCGCCACTAATGGCTCTTTTTTATTTCAGGAAGAGCCGTGGTGTGTCAGTGATCCAAAGTGTCTTTTGCATTTGCTTGAACGGTTGATCTGGCAATACAAAAAGTATCAGCTTCGCCTGGGTACATTACTATTTCGTAATATTAGTATTACTGTAAAATTCCTAAAAGACTCGTGGTGGCTGCAGTAATGTCCTTTGTCGTTAGCGAAAGAAGCAAAAAATATTGAATGAAGCAAATAGAAAACAGACAATTATTATTATTAATCTGACAAGGTTGGACGGGGGAAAACATTGTAATTGCTATTCGTTAAAAACCTTGCTAGGCGGTGTGAACTGGGGCCCTGCTTTAGAACAAGCTGTCCGGATTTTTCCAGTAGTCATAAAACCGGCGGCATCGAAATCTATATTTTAATTATTTCAGTGTTAAAGAAAAACACTAAACTAAAATGGTTATCCTAAATACATAGCATCATAAGCACTGCAATGACGTTTGCATTGACTGTCAATGCGAATTTTAAACTAATGTTCAGGCCATTTAATCGATTTTTAATCAAAGTGGGAATTTATAAAAATAATATTAATTTGTTGTGACAACTAGGAGGTGTTTTTACAGTGATTTTACAAATTTATTGGCCTGGGAAGTTAACAATTTGTAAAACGTAATATTGCAAGCATCCTGAAATTTTCTATGTGCAATCAAGACTCTGTAATTTTAATTTTCCGAAGATAAGTGTTATCGCCGACCCTCCGTTTTGATTTAAGTGGACCGTAGACATGTATTACTTGCCTACAACATGCACATGCAGCAGAGTGACATCCAGTTGATCCCTATATTACATCGAAAGTCTTCCAGCCGTGTTTTAGAGGGTATGTTATTAGATATTTAAATTTAAGCTCTTTATGCAATGCTATTGCGGGAAAGGAGCGTCACACCATCCTGATATAATATGTAGGTGTTCGAGCACGCTCAATACAACTGTATTGCTGTCGGATACATGTGGTTGCTGTATGGTGTGGTTCCAGGGGAATATGGATTTTTTAGGGCCTGAAGACCTGTACTCAAAGAAGACCTTTTTGTTTTCGTGGCTTATTGCGGGGTGGGCCCGTTAAAGCATTCTTATATAGGTTTTAAGATTTACGATGGAGTTCCCAACGGAGAGTTGTTCTTGCTGTATCGTATTCATCCCCGCAGATATCGGTATTTTAGGGCCTGCCGATTTATTCTCACAAATACCTTTTTGCTTTTGCGGCATGTGATTGCGGGTACCGTCGTCAAATCATTCTTATATAGGATTTTCAGCATTTGAATACGATGCTGTTTCTGTCGGAGAACTGTTTCCCTGTATCGTATTATTCCAGGGGGTATGGCTACTTTTAGCGTTGTCCTACCCATTCACAAAACGTCGATTTTTCGATTTTGCCATGATTTAGCATTTACAGTCCAACTATTTTCACACAGCTCATTTTATGTAGTACAGAAACACCAGTAAAGCTATTATTTCAAGCCTGGAATATTTCTTAGCAGCCATGCTTGCTCTGTTTCCCGCGCTTGCGAGATATTGGTAATATTTGGTCAATAACAGTGTAAACTATTATTATTATTATTTTGGTAGAATTAATAATATATTGCTATATAATAAAAACAACATTTTGCTGCAAAAACTGCAAACACTTAAACATAAGTTTGAAAATAGTTGCCAAATTATATCGGTTCACTGCGCGTGAACCACAACATTTTTCCTTCAAATTCGCGCTGGAGCCAAAAATAAGACGACTGTATAAAATATATATTAATGTAAACATACGTTTGCAAATATTTGCCAGAGTATATCGGTTCTCTGCACATTAAACATATAATTTTTTCTTTCACACTGGCGATGGAACCTAAAGTAAGACGACTGTATAAAATTATCTTATTTTTATATATTATACTAAGGTGAAACCCGGCCTTTCGAGCAAGTTCACGGCCACTGGCCTTCGGCCAGCGCAATACGAACTCTTCATGCTCAGTAGTAGCTAAATGACAACTCACTCTATAGTGTACACCATAACTAAAGGGTAAAAGCAGTATACCTGTGGGTAACCGAACATTCAAATTGTATTTCTTAAAATGGCTAAAATCCATCACAAGGTTCATAACTTATGACACAATAATCAAGCTAAGATAATGAAAAAATGAAAAATAAAACATAATCACTAATAACCCAGATTATGAGGTTCTCAGCAAAAAAGGTGACCCAAAACAGTTCAAGTGTTGAAAAGTTATGGCCAATAACCAATCTAGAAAAACATACCCTTGCATAACTCTACTTATGGGGTATTCAACGAAAAGGTAACCCAAATCTATCAACGGGTTCAAAAGTTATGACCCATTAACTAAGCACGAAAAAAAAGAAAAAATGTAAAAGCAAAAAACGATACCCTTGAGTAATCCAGCTTATGAGGTGCTCAACAAAAAAGATGACCCAAATTCATGTAAGAGTTTAAAAGTTATGAGCAAACAACCAACATAGAAAATAAAATAAGAAATGTAGCATTGCGTAACCCAGCTTATGAGGATATTCAGGGACAAAATTAAGTGCATAAAAACGAACGCGAAACGGCAACGAACGTAAACGCAAACGAACATTATAACTTTCATTTAAAGCGAAGGTAAACGTATAAATGCGTTCGTGTATCGTAATCGCAAAGGAACGTTGCAACGTTCGTTCGTTCGTTTTATATGCACTTATTTTTGTACGTGACTGTACTCAACATAACAGGCAACCAAATTTATCCAAGGGTTCAAAAGTTATGATCCAATAACAAAGTAGAAAAATGACTAACAAAATATATTATTAGTAATCCAGCTAATGAGGTACTCAACAAAAAAGTTGGCCCAACTCCAGCCAACACTTCAAAAAATTAAGACCCAGTAACAAAGCTATAAAAAAGCGGAAAAACAAAAACATATCCCTGCGTAACCCAATTTATTAGGTATTCAACACAAATATATGCCCACATCCATCCAATTGTTCAAAAGTTATGAACCAATAACCAAGCTGGAAAAAACGAAACAAGCAAAAACATTTTGGGGTAATTCAGCTAATGAGATACTCAACAAAAAAGATGACCCAACTCCATCCAAAGGTTCAAAAGTTACGACTCAATAAGCAACTTAAAAAAACAGAAAAAACAAAACATACTCCTGTATAACCCAGCTTATGAGGCACTGAACAAAAATATGACCCAAATCTATGCTAGGTTTCAAATGTTATGACCAAAACTTAGTACATGTAATTTTGTCAAAGAGTAGCGGGGGAGTAGACCATTTCCGTGAGTATATAGATATACTAATATTATACATTATACTCTAGCATCCCGCAAGCGACGGTGAAATGGGGCGAGCGTACTTTATCTGTGGTTATCATTATGTGTTATCAGCTGTAATACAATTTGTATTTGATGTATATATCACCCTAAAACCTCTTAAAACCTTGAAGCCTTATAATGTAAATGCTGGTCTAGTAACCGTTAATGCACATCACGATCGTGATCTCTGTCACAAATCATAGCTTACCAAAGTGCAGAGAACAACGCATACCCAAATAAGTTAAAGCAGACTGAATTTTTTGGGGAAATCGGGTTCGCGATGTATTTAAAAGGAATCTTAAGCCAGTTGCATATGTCTGAAAAGGTATGATAGAGTCATAGTGGATTCTACATAGGTGACAACACCGCCGTATTCAATGTACCAAAAATCTATACACATGCCTTTAAATGCCCTGATAGGAAAGAATGCCCAAACAACTGAAGACAGACTTGATAATTGGGTTTATCGAGCCTAAAATCTTGAATACCACTGAAAAGTTCGGTATGAAATAATTGCATTGGACTCTAGATCAATCGATAACATTTGGATATCGCTTTTTTCTCGAACAAAAAATTTGTCGAAATCCATCCACACGAAGGTAAATGTGATCCAGGCAGACAAAAAGAAAATTTGCGATTTTCTATTCGCTTCGCTTGCTCTTTTTCAATTACACTGCTATATTTTAGGTAACGTATCGTTTCGCAGTAATTGCTATATTGGTTTACTAGTTTTTCAGCATACAGCATTCATTCCCTGCGTCCTACGCTGGAGCGAATTTTCGGTGCCGACATAGATACGGCAATGACACAGAGCTCCTCACACGACAACTCACAGCCAAATGATGACTATGATTTTTATTTTCATATGATGGATTTGCTTATCGAGCGAGTATGTTTCAGAGGCGGCTTCTTCTTTTTGTGCTTGCGTGGCATGTACTATCGGTTACCAAAACATAATGACTTAGACCAATGAATTTAGACGAATGCTATTATACTAGAAAATTGGCCCTGCTCTTATGTACTACAAAACAACTGTAATTTATTTTGTATAAAGTAACTTCTTTTTACAATCAGAACAGTTGCGGTATATGTTGTTTTGTTTTCTGTTTCTGCATGTCCAAATACGTTTTATTCATGACGTGAAGCATTGCAGAGCCAGAAAGCATAGTCCAGCAACAGTCATACTTACATTACTTTATCTTGTTATATGTACATACATTCTTTAATATAATGAGCGGTACTACTGCAACTAGTAGTACTTTTAACTTCTGAATCAGTAGAGACATTACATAGGTCATGGCTGATCTTACTCGCGTTTGCTTCTGAAATAGAACCGTCGGCCATTGTATGCTACCACACATGAACTGACTACCATCTTTCTAATAACGCTAGGACAGGCAGTCATAGTTTGAGCCCTGACTGAAACCATTAGAAGAATGGGAAAACATATCTTCTGAGAAAACAAAAGAAACTAATTATTTATTATGCTAAAGAGTAACCAGAATTCTGTTCGCGTTCTAACAATATGTGGTATTTTTATAATTTCAGAAACAAAACTCACTCTTTGGGTTCGCTTACCGAAATTATGAAAAATTATGAGTTCCTAAAAATTTCAAAAATTTACCCCTCCCCGACACCATTTACCCTTAAGTTTACGGACCTTGGATACCTATGTTGCATATATCTAGTGATGGCTAGCATATGCACTTCAAAGTTCTGTGCTCTCGTACAGCCCGGACGCATCCAGCGACAGACGCCTTACATTTTCCTAAATAGCGCATATACATGTATCCTCGGGTGCTGTGACATAGTGAGGTCTTTCTTATCTGGTATCACTAAACCCAATTTTTTAATATTTTCTTCTTTTCGGTACATTCAAAAGGATTCAATTCTATACGCGGCACCACCGATAAAATGCCCCACTGGTTTTAGAATGTATTACGTGGCAACTATTGTAAGATCTGTGCAGCAAGATAGTAAAAAATATATGCTAGAATCAATTCTAGACAGAATCAATTCTACTAAAAAGGAC
This sequence comes from Trileptium ribeirensis, assembly GCA_030248225.1. Lineage (NCBI taxonomy): Eukaryota > Metazoa > Nematoda > Enoplea > Enoplida > Thoracostomopsidae > Trileptium > Trileptium ribeirensis. The sequence goes on from JASANE010000816.1 coordinate 18,685, forward strand.
GCCACCTTAAATAAAATTTAGTAGATTTTTGTGTTCTTGCAGAATTAATTCTGCTAAAACCGTTATTGCGATGTTTAAAATGTCGCATAAATTTTAGAAATTTCGATTTAAATTAACTTGATCTGATTTTACCTAGATTTATTTCGATAGATTCGGTTCTAGCAAAATAAGTGGTAAAATAAAATCTATACAGAATCGATTGCAGCAGTCCTTTACTGTCTTTGTATACGCATCTTTGGGCCTTTTGATTATTGTTGATTTTTGAAGCAGCCTATCTTGCTAGCAATGTAGGATGAAATTCAAGTTTCCCGTCCGAGACAACCTGCGCAACGTTTGGTAGATGCGGCAAAAATGAAATTACGGATATATCTTGAAAACTGACAGACCTATATATGATTTTTTGGTTTTATCTATCTTGATATTGAACTCTGAGTATCAATGAAGAATTCTCATTCGTCAGGACAGTGAAATTTGGCTCTGGTTGTGGATTTTTGGTGTGACATGCGTAACTCAACTTATGATTGCTAGATCAGGTCACTTGATAGCTCGGTCGAACCTTGGAAATCTGTTTGTGTCTTTTAATTGGACTAACCACCGATTCCCACTCCTTCCAACTCCAAAGGTGTCCGGATACGATCCCTACGGGCCGCGCCAAAACACGTTATGACTCGTATCTCGACAACCACGGGTGTGATCTGGACGCAGGGAGGTTTGTGGTTCGCATTGTTCCGAGGTCACCTACGCTGAAGGTTTTTTGGGTCTACATGTGAGTCAGGACCCAAATATTTTTACGTGGACCCAAAAGATTTTTGCTGGACCCAGGTCAGTTTCGGATTAGGAGCCATTGGTCTTCCTAATAAATTTTATTAGGTTTGCGTTTACTTTGGATCGTACGTAATAAAAAATCTCTTCATAACATAAATATCACCGTACGTAATAAGCAGATTAATACAGTGTAAAAAGATATACAAAATATAGTTAGCGTGCTAGAACTCCACATACCACAGATGCTGTGCACCTGACATGAAATTTGGTCCAATATTTTGTGGTTGGAGGTGGTGCAACTTTTGTATGGCTATATAATTACGTTTCTTTACTGTGTAGAAATTCGTGAAATTCTCGAGCCAAAAAGTCTAAATCTATACGCATAGTTTAAGGTCTGGACCCACTGCACTGTTCGCTTTAAAATAAAATACCCTGCCTACGCTACATTGTTGGTTCAAAATGGGTTATCAATTGGGCCATTTGGATTCCTGTAAACACCAAATTGGTCATATCTCCTCAGCCACTTTAGCGATTCGGCTACGGTTATACTCATCTTGTCTACCAGTCTAACCGGCTACGGTTAGACTCATCTTGTGCAGCAAAGTTCTCTTTAGTTATATGCGGTACCGTGCTGTTGTACTCAACTGCCAAGTAGGGTTGGATTAAGATGGGTTTCAAATGGGCCCTTGGGATCACCAAGGCACTAAATTGGCCGTGTGTCTTAAACTTTTATAGCGATTCGGTCGCGGTTAGGCTTATTTGTTTCATAAAGCAAACCTCTATACAGCTATGTTTGGTGCGATACGCTAGAATATATTACTATGTTGAGCTCACCTGCATAGTAGAGGTTGATCTAATTTCGCCGCATCTATAGCTTTTACACTCTTAGAATTCACTTTTTTGGCGATGAGCCAAATCCTAAATTTAGGTTGAAATTAAAAATCTAATCCGAGACGGCTTGCGCAATGTTTGGCCCTGATTGTGCTGAAGTGAAAAATCAGAGAAGGGGCCCCACCATCTGTATAGCCCCATACTCTCTGGACCCCCAATCATCTCTTACCCCCAAAAGAGATCTATTCGAGATCAGGGTCGCCCCTTTTCAGGTATAACCTCCTGATGATGCTCAATTATTGTGCTTTTTATTTGGATTTTTTGGGGTATAGATGCTTTTTTGGCAAATTTTTTCCTAAAGCTTTTCACCCCCTCCCAAACACCCCACGGACCAGTTTTTCCTGCTCTTTCCAATGGAGAAGGTTTCAGGGCTCTAGCTTTTCAAGGGGGTTCAGGAGAGGGTCTCAACTTCAGGGGTCGGATTTTTTTAGAAATATGGATTTTGGTTTTTTAACCTTTTTGAACATAACTTTGGATTGGATTGACCGATTGGGCTCAAATTTGGCTATGATAATATATAGAAAATGTATTGGGCTATACGGCTATTCATAGAGGGTGAAGATTACTGTTCGTCACAAGAAGATATGGCTCCCGATATCGGGAATGCAAGCAAAAAATGGATATTTTGATGCTTGGAAATTAGGTTTAGACTGGGCTCAGTTTTAGGGTAAGCTTGAAGCTTAGGTTACGGAAATACTGCACCGGCAAACGCAGGCGAGGAAGCACCATTACTGTGCACCCAAAACCGTGGCAGTTAGCCAGCGCAGCGGCTTAGTCTTAGGCTTAGGCTTAGTCTAAGGCTTAGGCTTAGTCTAAAGCTTAAGCTTAGTCTTAGTCTAAGGCCTAGGCTTATTTTGTTAGGCTTAATCTAGAACTCTATAAGAAAACGTATTACAGACATTGAAACTAACCTCTAGACGCGATACATGTTTCCGATTTGGGCAATGAGTGCACCGACAATATTTTCAGGGAATTGCCGTCGCCATTGAAATTCAATAAGGGTTCGCTGGAATAGGCTATGAGGAACACCTTGGCGTCGCCGAATGAAGGTTATCAAATTTCCCCAGAGACCATCAATGTTTTGCGTATGGGCGTCGGGATTAAGGAATTGGCGGTTATGGTGGTTGACCGTGGCTTGAGTATATTGCTGGGGGCTCGGTAGCCGGCGCAGTCCTTGGATGTAGGTCTGGAACTGTCAGTGATGATGCTTATTCCCGGTTGGATATGTTGAAATATTAGAGGCGTGATTGTGTTGATGGTACGATTGGGGACGTGGAAAAGTAGACACTTGTCCGTTTGTCGTTCAATCATGCCCACCATCCAACCATGCTGACGACGTGGCATGCCGCGGTTGTATTTTTGTCGAAAATTCGACTCGTCAACTTCTACGTCGATACCTGGGCCACCCAACATGCTGTTTTTGCTAATGATCACTGTCGTAAGCCACAGCGACATTCCTACAGTAGTTGTGCCAGTTCGTAATGGTATCTGTGACGACCACTGTGTGCAAGCGAATAAAGTTTGATGGCAAGTTGTTGATGTAGCCGAAAGTGTTCACGAATGTCGTTTCCAATGTGATACGGTGACCGGCAAAAAAGGGCCGCTTCGAATAGATAATTTGGCTCGGCAATTTTTACAGCGCCATTCGTACTTGTCAAGGCGCGCGAGGTCATTACGCGCAGCCAAATACATCGCGTCGCCACATGTACATTGTTAGCGATGTCTCCATTGGGCAAGCAGAACAATTATAGTATCTTCATATGTACTTGTTCTACGCACCATTTGGTTATAGGTCATGCGCAAATTATTAATATCAGGTTCAAGAAGTATATTATTAAGGGGCGAAATGTGAAATCTAGTATTTTGAGGTCTGTCACGTGCTGCCATAGCTTAATATTATGCTGTAAAATATAAAAAAATGGAAAATAGATCATCAATCGAGCGTTCCCAAAGTGGTTAACTGTTCTTGCGGATAACTTCAGATGGAGGCCAGATATATAGGCATGAATGGTACCATTGAGTTTCTCCTGTAATGCTGGATCGATCTAGGTGCATCATGTCTATTTTGCAAAAAAAAATTTTCAAAATTTTCAGGTGACATTTCACAGGTGAGACCATTGGGTAAAAACAGAAAAAATGAAAAAATTTTTTTTTCGGAAAATGGTCGTATGCGGTATTTTTGAACTCAGCTGAGTCGATTGGTACCAATTTCAGCGGCGTGCGATCATTTGCTGATTTTTCCCACAACCCAAACCGCGCCCAATGTTTTGTAGATTCTTTAGAAAAAATTATGGATATATCTAGAAATTGACATATATTCCAGTTTTATTTTGAAATTTTTACCTCTTGAGATTTGCATATAATCTGACATTATGATTTATTTTTTGCATAGTGATTTCACACTTATTACCAGTATTGTGCTGTGTACCTCTTTCAGTGGATATAAGAAGTTACTTTCGGCACCATGGTGACTGTCTGAACACCATTTCGGCATGCTAAGTACTATTTTATCCTAATTTGGGCTAAACACCCTTCTGAGCCATCAAAAATGTTTAAAAATCCAATATTCTGTAGCTATTACTCCTAATATGCTATATACCTCTCTCGGTGAATATAAGAAGTTACCTTCGGCACTTGGATGACTATCTGAACTTTGGGAAAATTTAGTACCATTTTAATTGAGTCCCTAAAATTGGGGTAAGCACTCTTCTGAGGGCTCAAAGTACTATATTACATACCTAGCACTAGTAAAGCGATATACGTCCCCAGTGAATATAAGAATTTCGGCACTGGGGTAACTGTCTGAACTTGAGCAGGTTAAGTGCTATTTTATATGTCCCTAAAATTGAGCTAAACACCTTCCCCAGGGCTCGAAAATGTTTAAGAATCCAATATTTCATGCCTAGCACTGCCAATATGCTACATATACAGTGCGTGCCAGCAATGACCGTCGCATTTCGAGCAAGCGAGTGGCGCGGTCGAAGATTTCGAACCTATTTACATGAATAATAAATTCTATATAAAACAGATTTATTTTCGAGCGAGCGACAGTCTTTTTTTGACGGGTACACTGTACCTGTTTTAATGAATATAAGAAGTTAATTTCAGCAGTTACTAACTGCCTGAACACTATTTGGGAAGGCTAAATGCTATTCTAAATTCCTAATTTGGGCTAAACACTCTTTTATAACTAAAAATAATTTCGTACTTATCACTCCTAAAATAATTGCAATATTTCAAAAAATGCGTTTCTTATAGAAACACATTTTATTTATACATAATTATGGCAAGTTAATTATCTGAAGAAAATTATCAAAAACATGTTGTACAAATTTCCTTAACGGCAATTGGAAAAAGGAACCCCTGATAAATTTAACCTTTGGCAACTACATATTTAGTCACATCGTAAAAAACAGCTTGAAAAATCATATTTGTCCAATTTTTTGCGCTCAGTGAATAAAAATACCTTTTCAGCTTTAATAATGCCCTTTGTATTTTACTTACTAAATTATTGAAAACAAGCAGAACACCGAACCACTTTATAAACTTGTTGTTTCACTCACGAAAATAACGAAAACAAGCAAAACGCTGAATTCCTTACGGCAAACGTGAATTTTCATTTAGTCACTAAACAACAAAAAAAGTGTTGGTGGCAGCGCTTAGTAAGTGAATGATATTTTTCGGTTAAGCGCAGTTGCAAAATCAAGTGTATGATTTGTGAACTGTAAAAATATTATTTTTTACAACTGCTGATAAGATAAAAAGGGGTTCGCCAATCCCTAACATAAGTAACAAAACAATTATTTATAGTGGAGTATGACATTAAGGTAGATATCAGTATGAAAGCAGCATTCAGCAAAAACTCTTATAGATAAACTTATGGAATACATAGTCGTAAATTTAGCAAGTCTGAATTTTGTCTTAAAAGTGTACATACAACAGAGGTTACCTCTATGACGTTTAAAACATTCATTTTTTACATTTCTATTTCAGTAAAACAAATAGTTTTTCGAAGTTATGTACGTGCTCAAAATGGTACCTTGAACAAACTGGAGGTTCTAAACCTTGGTCATCTAATGTTCCACACAATAAACGCAGAGTTACCAAAATTAAACTAAAAGATTTGCTTAGAAATGTTGCACACGGTGTATTTTTATATCCACGACAAAGCCTAACGGTAGTTTGTTAACATCTTCTATTTGATATAACTCGCGGTGTTCTAGATTCAGTAATAATGGAATAATTTCGTTTTATATTAATCCTGCAAAGCAAAATGCATTTTTAACCACTGCCATCAAACACACAAAACGGAAGGATCGGCATGATGTGCTGTTTTTCGTGTTTAAGCTTTGAACTGTTGGATTTGGGGTGGCGAACCCAACGGAATAGCCAAAAATAGCACTCGTTTACAAAGCGTGCAACAGATACTTGTTTTTGATATTTTAGCGACTGAATGAAAATTCAGGTATTCCAGAACGGGTTCACCGTTTTGTTTCATTTCTATAGTAAGTGAAATAGCAAGTTTCTAAAGGGGTTATCTGTCCCACTTCTTTTCAGTGTTATAGTGAGTGAAACACAAAGGGCATTGTTAGATCGGAAAAGTATTTAGCATTTTATAGGAAAATTTGTTTAATGAAAAAAAATGGGTAGATAAATATGATTTTTAAGCTGATTTTTACGGCGAGATTAAATATCGTTGTCGAAGGTCGGAGTTCCTTTTCCAATTTCCTGTAAGGAATTATTTTTCTAACTTGTAACGAAACAATGATTAGCAATCAACTTACTGTTGTATTTAAAGTCGTTACAGATATCGCCATGTATCAGATATTTTTGCAGGGCAAAGTGGTCGGGGAAGCAACGACGATGATTTACTGTTTTGGTTTTTAACACATTTTTTTACTATTTTGAGGTTATTTAATTTATATCTATATCCAAGTGTTCCGGTTTCCAAATCTTCCTGTTTTCCTAAATCTTCTTTTGCATAAATAATGTTATTTTCTAACGATTCAAACTGTAAAACGTTATCTTTACTGTACTACAACTATACGAATAATATGGACATCATTCTCTTGGCATTAGAAGTTGATTTCGTTTTGACATTAAATTTATTATTTTATCTAGGCGGATACTTTTATAATTTGTGAAATGAACCAAAACGTTGCTATAGTAGAATCTTTTAATTATACCAGTGATAACAAGAAAATTTTGATTCCGCTTTCGGTAAATTAGAAATTTGGTATCAAACGAGCCGAAGCGTCGATATCGTCGAACCTTCGATTTTATAGAATTGGTGATAAGGAAATTTTGATTTCGGTTTCAAAGAGCTCAGTAACCTGTATATTTTATCTTTCAGTGCACAAAATACCAAAATAACTCCATTTCATATTCTCTGGCCTGTAATATTCCCTATGGTATGTATTTGTTAAATTTTGGAGCACTAGCACTTGCCCGAAATAACCGCTTCTCGTACAACGTTATAACACTACTCAGTCTTTACTCCTCCTTTCGAAAGGTGACAGTCATTTTGGCGTGTACCGTATGTAGAATAGCAGAGGTAGCAGTGAGAGGAATTTAACTCATAACATGGATTATGTGGAAATGTAGGCTTTTTATTAGGGTTGGACCGAATATTCGGTATTAGGCCAAATATTAACCTATTCGCTATTCCGCAGAATATTGAATACTTGCAGATATGATTTTTGATCTTATACTTTAATCCTGAGGAATTTGAAAAGGTTCTATGAAGATACTTTAAAAGTATTATTTTCATTCATGAATTATTTGCATTTATATTATGATATATAAATACTGGTTTCTCCATTCGCTTTTAATTTTGCCATTGAGCATGAGCCGGGGGCCTCCTGGTTGGGCACCAAATGACGTAAATTGGCTCGCCCTGGTTGAACCGCGGCATAGAAATCTAAAAAATTTTATAAAATTTTGATAAATGGTGCAAAAATGTGTCTATTGAGGTTAAAGGTAAGATGACAACAAATATTTTTTGTTTAATCAAATGGATTTTGGCAAAATTAACTAACTGATCAGGCCGCGTAACATGGAAAGGAGTGATATGAAGAGGTGAGAAACATGACACCTTAGCAAACAAAATATGGCTGTGGTAGTAATGGCAGGGCACGAAACATGATAACTCAGGGTTGATAAAGTATGGCAGAGAAAGAAATATGGCACGACATTGGGCCTTTGTGTTGGAACATACCACAGCACGTTAAAACTGCAATTAAGCATCTGGACCTGTGACGGCTGCGGGCTACCCGTACTCAGCCCGAGGGTACCCGTACCCGCGCACAGCTCTGCAGCACCCCACCAGTTATGATAAGCGAGAAATAGAGAAATGTATAAACATATTTCGGTATGTATTAAAACGCATAGATTTCACTATTCGGCATCCGGCATTCGATATTCCTCCGAATAGTTTTTCGCTGAATATTCGCTATTCGGTCAATCTCTGCTTTCTATGAAATTTCTTTATGTTTATAATGCTAGGATTTACACGAATACCAGTATGCTCGCTGATACTTCTGGTCGTGCTTAATGTACAGTACGCGTCAAAATAGACTATCGTAAGCTCGAATGTATGTGGTTTTTATTAAAAAATAAAATTCAATTATTTATTTTTTAAGTTTTTGTGCAAACCATTGGCTCGCTCATAATAAGTGCAATCTTTCGCCACTGCCCCAGTGTGATTCCTTAAATGTTTCAGAGCGGTCCTGATGAAGGAAGAGTTACGTTTGTGTTCGAATTGCAGCCTGATAACGTTAGTGACATTCCGGATAAGGTATGGAATTTGTGTCTTGTTTGGGTCTTTTTATAAGCGAAGATTTATAATTTGCCTTGGTTGGATTGTGGCTCAATCATTCCGTAATCAGTATCAACAAAAAATGTTGGTCAAAGAAAGCTATTTCTAGTGTAATGTAATGTGTGTTTGAAGCGCAGTTTACAGAAGGGTGAAAATATTGTTGTAAAGGACACTATAAATTCAATTCTTATTCTATTGTCCATGTTCTTTTCGCAGCATCTGTGTTACTTGTTGAGCGACTGGGAATTATGTTGGACTCCAAACGATGTCGCAGCCAGATGATCGGTAGAGCCAGAAGAACAGAATAATAGGTTGAAATTTTGATCGATTTCTTGTAAACGAAATTTCAACTTAATAGAATTTCAATTATTTTCGAGTAAACAAAATTCCGATCTATTTCGATTGCACTTATTTACATACTGTAGATACAATAATTGGTTATGGAACTTGTTGAACGAATGGGAATTATATACCACTCGAAACGAATCGAGTCGTTTAACTAAACTAAACTATGAGCTGACGTGCCAGGCTATAAGATATCATATGCAAATGATCGCATATGAATATCTTCATTCGTTCTTGAGATATTTTGGAAAAACTACCCTGACGGACGCACGGGCACTGTAAAATATATCCGTGCGCATACAAATAAATGCTTGCTCGCTTCGTTCGCTGTGTAAACATTGCTACACTGTTATAGGTTACCTACATACTAGTAGTGCTGGAACTTGTTGAACGAATGAGAAGTATGTATGTACGTGGGCTCTCCATTCGCTGAAAATTTTGCCAGGGGGCATGATCCAGCGGGCCCCCTGGTTTCGAACCGGGGATACCCCGATTTTACCAGGGGGCATTTTGCCAAGAAAAAACGGTTAAAAATCGTATCAGACTGGGCTCTCCAAATTGGGGGGTGGGGGCCCCTGGTATTTTTCGGTTCCCCCTGGTTCAGAACAGGGGCCTCCCGGTTCATGCCCCATAGCAAAATTTTGGGCTCCCCCGGTTCACCGCCTCTTCGTTTTCTCTTGGAAAAATGCCCCCTGGCAAAATCGGGCGCCCTCCGGTTCGGAATCAGGGGGGCTGGTTCATGCCCCCTGGCAAAATTTTCAGCGAATGGAGAGCCTAGTTGAAACACTGCCAAAACGCTTTGGATTGCTAAAAAGCTATTTTAAAGCAAATTTTGACAAAATTTTCGAAATTTTTTGCTTCATAACGGAATTTTAGTACAAATTTTGATCAAATTTTATGTACTTTGGACCGATTGGAACAAAAAATGTTCCAAGTGGCGGTGAACCGGGGATACCCCAAAATTTTGCCAGGGGGCATGAACCGCGGAGCACATGTTCTGAGCCAGGGGGAACCGAAAAATACCAGTCCCCCACACACCCACAATTTGGAGAGCAGAGTGTACCACTTGAAATTAATCAATCCGTTTAACTTATCTACTCTTAATGATCCAGCTAACTAGAAGGTTGGTCAGCCCGCGATTGTGCAGCGAGCGGTATCACAGCGAGCAAGGATTTTTATAGTCACAGGATACGTTTTTCCTATCATCAACTCACCATTTGGCCATCCTCGAAAATCTTTATATTCGCAGATTCAATAAATTACAGCATTAAATTGAAGCCCACAAAATCATGCACAGATCAAAGCGAGGTTCAAGAACTTGCTGAAAGCGATGAAGTACATTATTTGACCATATCTATGACCAATATACCCTTTTGGCATAAAACTGCATGCCGTGGAACGCCCTTTGTCTATGCATGGTTTTTGGGGTTTAGATGTAATACTGTAATTTGTGCTGCGAATATGAGGTTTTCGTGGCTGGCAAAAATGATGAGATGATAAGTTTAAAAACGTATCTGTGACTTTAAAGATCGCTTGCTCGCAGTGATGCCGGTCGCTACATAACCGTGGGTTGACCCACTTTTTAGCTTATATACTTTTCGCAGATATGTACTCTTAATTTTGCAATCGTACTTAGCCAAAGCGTCACTCACTTAATAATGAGTGCAATAAAGATTTGTTTTAATTTTAGCGATTAAATAAAAATTTAGGCTTGCTGTAAAGGGTTCAACGGTTTGCTTGATTTCGATATTTTAGTGACTGATATAAGCAGCAAAGAGCATGAAAATAATACTGTAAAAATCCGCCGAGGTTTCACGTCCTGTCTGTTTTAGCTAAATAAGAAAGGCCATTAGCGAATAACCGGAAAGAGAACAGTGTTTTGCTTGTTTTCGGAATGTTAGTGAGTGAAATAGCGAAGGGCATTGTTATAACCGAAAAATCATTGTTTCAGTTTGTAACAAACATAAAATTGAACAACGTCGCACAGGGGTTCTTTTTCTAATTCTCGTTAAGGGCTTTTGTCCTAAATTGTATGATCGAATATTGTATAGTTTACATGACTTTTTAGGACATCTGTGATTACCTGGCCGTAAAAATTACGATTAAAAATTACGGCGAAGGCAGACGATTCACAAAGCTTCTAATTCGTCCACAGCTACATCAGTAAGTTCGCAATGGTTTTCCAGTATTGTTTTCAGAACTTAGCGAAACGTAGTGGACATTGTGTGTTGCAGGGGTGAAATCTTTTAAATTCCGTCTGTGTGTGTGTGATCGGCCATAACTCGGAAAGGACTTAACCGATTTTCATGATCTTGGGCTCATTCGAACCGGCATAGTCGATTTACCGTGTCCGAGCGTTTTTTGATTTGGGGTCTGTTTCCGGGGTCACGGGTCAAAATGTGGGTTTTGGGCCCCGTTTTATCCCATTTTAGTACCCTTCACGGAAGCAAAGTTATTTTTATCTTAACTTTCGATTTTTTCTCTGAATGGTTTTATTTCGTAGTAAAATGATAAATGCCGAGACCTCTTTTTTTGTTTTTCGATTAAGGCTCCGTTTCTGGATTTATGGGGTTTGAGGTATGGGGTTATGGTGCCCCAATGGTTCCTCGACCTAAAATTTGAAAATTTGTTCTGACGTCTGGGGCGGCTGATAAGCTTTACCTGGGGGTTTTCGGGCATGGGAAACTTATTGCCGGTGCTTGTGGCCCATGTTTTCATGGGTATTGGGTATCACGCCCATGGTTCGGGGTCAGAGGTCAAAATGAGGTTTTTCACCCCATTTTAGTACAATTCACGGAAGCGAGGTTATTTTTATATTATCTTTCGATTTTTTATATGGTTGGTTTTATTTCATAGTAAAATTATAAATGCCAATGCCTCTTTTTTTGTTTTTCGATTAAGGCTCCGATTCTAGAATTATGGTGTTTGAGGTATGGTGCCCCAATGGTTCCCCGACCGAAAATTCGAAAATTTGTGCTGACGTCCTGGGCGGCTGAAAAGTTTCACAAGGGGGTTTTCGGGCATGGGATACTTGCCATTGCCAGTGTTGGTTTTGCTCTGTGACCCATGGTTCCATGCATACGGAGATATGGCGCCCCCAATGTTCAGGGTCGGAGAGCAAAATATAGGTTTTTTTACCTCATTTTAGTACCCTTCGCGGAAGCAAGATTATTTTTATCTTAAGTTTAAAATTTTTTCCGCTGCTTGATTTTATTTTATAGCAAAATGATAAATACCGATGCCTCTTTTTTGAGTTTCTATGTTCTAGAATATGGTGTTGGAGGTACTGCACCCAGTGGTTCCTCGACCCAAATTTCGAAATTTTGTTCTGACGTCCTGGCCGGCTGAAAGGTTTTACGTGGGGGCTTTCGGGCGTGGCAAACTCATTGCTGGTGTGATTTTGCTATGCAATCTATGGTTCTATGGGTACGGGGTATGGCGCCGCCATGGTTGATCCGCCCAAAATTCCTAATTTTACTGTTACGTCCTGGGAAACTGATAGCTTGCACTAGGGGGGTTTGGGGCATGGGAATTTTGCGATATCCACATATAACGTATCGACGTATGCTATCGAGAGTTGATTGGCTGTGCACTCAAAAGGCGTTGGTGCACCTATGCCTCACTACGTTCTGCAATTTTGATAGAGTTACTAGTTATTCAACGCTCTGGGATACATGTCGTTTCGCCACACGCCGCTGTACCGCTGCCGCATGCTCCAAAAGTTGAAGGAAATACGCACTAGAGGGACCATGTGCACAAACGTTATAGACATTGGTGTGCCATTTTGGCATTATGTTGGTTTTTTAGATTTTTGTTGCTTGTGAAAACATGTTCAGAATTAATAAAAATGGCCAGATGAATTTTGTTTTATAAATCTTGGCAAAAATTTCGATAATTTATCGTCTAGAGAGGGGGTGTCTGATCCCCCTCAAGAAGCGCCCGGTATCATTTGTATACGTCGTGCATGTATGAACAGTACGCTTTGTTCTCAATAGTATATTATAAAAAATATGATTCATGTTGTTCCTGCTCAGGTACGTAACAACAGTTTTAACTTATTAATTATACCAGAAGAACTTCGCAAATTCCACCAGGTTCTTTTTGTATTATACACAGTTCGGTCTTTTCGGTTAGTTCGAGTCCCACCGGTCCGCTTTTTCGGGAGGAAGATATTGTAATCAGGTTTCGCTCCTAACTAAATGGCAGGAATAAAAATTTCGAACTTTCAAGTGAACACAGCACGTATCCCAGCCAAATATGAGTTGCGCCTGTCTCTCTAAAAATCCAATAACGCACAGTCAGGTACCACCACGGTACGACTAGCAAGAATTCTTAGCTTCACTGGATTTAATCACTACAGTCAAAATTCAATAAAAACATTGGCAATGTATGTAACACCTTAACATTTTGGCTGTAATTGCATCACTGTAATCATTCTGCTGAAGCACCACTGTAATATTATAGCTAGCTACATTATAAAATAATTCTTGTCGTTATTGCAGGTATTTGTGCGGCAGGGCCGCTATAAAACTGCCTTCATTAACAATTCACGACGACATTATCGTCTTTGTCGAAGGGTGTACCAAAGTTATTGAAGACTTAGTAAGTTCGATTTTGTTTTTACATTACTTCTTTATCTTGTTTTTAATAGATTATAGTGATGGTGTTTCAGTGCTTGATATAATTGCTACTTTATTGCAATATGATGTACTTTATTATATCAAGAGCAGAATTAGCTGCTTCCGCGTCAGATCAGTCAACTTTCTTTATTCTACTTGGGCAAGAACTAATGAGATTCACCGCATCCATATGCAATCTTTAATCTCCGTTACATCTCATCAACCTGTGATGAAGTTTACACTATCTTAAAAGGGTCTTATGAGCGCCAACTTGAAAAGATAGTAATCCACATGAGTCATGACAAAACAATATTGCTAAAACTTCAGCGCGAAATCTGAACTAACGCTTCATATGTAAGTAAATTCCTATGTTTTTACTTAAATGGTTCAATAGGGAAACCCGCTGAGAAACATGCTGAAGGTCAAATACATTCATTTCTTGCATAATCCACGTGTAGCAAATATTGTGATAAGAAATTCTATATTATTCTGTGCCCAATCAGTCCTATCTGGAACGCCCAGTCCATTAATAAGTTCGGAGTGAGCAATTTCGCGTCATAATCATTGCAAAGAGACTAAAAAGAAAATATACCATCTACGGCTAGACGATATCGCCATATAAATACAATACTCGCCAGAAATGAATGTCGCCTTTCGAACGAACTAACATCGAATAGAAATCGAACAAAATTTATTTACTCTTGAACAACACTGGAGCATGTTTCGAACAAAACTGCTTTGGAACAAATCTAAAAAATCGCGCTCGAACACGTCTGGAACATAATTCAGACACATTTCGAAGAAAATTTTTTAATTTATCACGAACAGCACTCATATCTGGTAATAAGAAATTCCATATCGTTCTGTGATCAATCAGCCATATCTGGAACGCCCAGTCCATTAGCAAGTTTCGGAGACAGCAATTTCGCGTCATAATCATTGGAAAGACTAAAAAGAAAATATATTATCATCTACTCTTATACGATATTGCCTTGTAATGAATACAGCACTCGCCAGAAATGAATATCACCTTTCGAACGAACGAACATCGAATAGAAATCGAACAGAAATCGCACAAAATTCATTTACTCTTGAACAACGCCGGAACTTGTTTCGAACAAAACAGCTTTGAAACAAATCTAAAAAATCGCGCTCGAACACGCCTGGAACAAAATTCAAACACATTTCGAACAAAATTTTTTAATTTATCACGAACAGCACTCATATCTGGCGAGTACTGTGCATCATACATTATGTAGCTATCATGTCCATCGATGTTCCTTAAGATAGTAATCGTCCATTGTGCATTCCGCATTTGATAAAAATACCTGAAAGACAAAGGTAATAACCTAACGCCGGCAACAAACGCAACTATCTGTTCGTTAATGCGACAGAGTGGCAATTATTTCGAAGCATCAGATCGAAAAACGTTCTTGAGCTTTATGATGTTATCATAGTCAAACAATCTATAAGTTCCTCCAATTTAAAATTCTTCGGTATTCATAATCAGCCTACGCATTCGTTTGATATGTATACCAAGTAATGACGTACTGGGCAAGGCAGTACCAAAAACTGGTACAGTTACCACTATATCGCTCATGTAATTTTAACAGATTTAAGGGACGCTAAACACCTAGTAAATTTTTGTCACATAAGTGATGTCGACGAAGCAGGAATTACGCTGGTGTTGGCCGAGAAGGTGTAGATGTGGTAGTGTAATTGAAGTGGGCGTATGGTTGCGCTTGATGTTCGATTGTTGGACGAAACATTTCATAGTACTGCTAGCTGTATTTTCGCTTGCTCGATGCGATATTCATTCCTGGCTTGTACTGTATAACACTCCTAGCAGATACGCTATTGGTCATCTGTCTTGGCATTGTTCAGAGCCCTGATAGCTGATGATATTGCTTTAGGTTTACAACATTCATAACAAGTAGCGGCGATCCTTATGATCTCCGTATGTAATATACCCATAACTTTCACATTTGTGAACAGGGAATTACGTTTTACTAATTTGACTTTGAAAACATGTTACAGTAGTTATTTTAGTCGTCCTTTGTTTTTAAAGTTAGTTTTTGCATACGTAGTTGCACATAATAAATAAATTATATCTAAACACTACATGTTGTTGCGAGTTGACTTTGGACAAAACGATGCATCATACTTCCTGTGGTGAATACAATATGAATAATAAATAAATCAATATGTTGATAAGTTTCGAATTATTTGTGGAATCGAGTAGCCTTAGACAGGTTAGTTCCCGACTTTAGCAAAGATTTTGCTGAAATTAATTGTGCATATATGTAGCTTAAAACAAGTTATTTAAAGCAAAATCAACCTAATAACAAATGACCCAGGATGAAAAAATGTCTTGTGAATTTGTCCACACATTACACTGTGTACAGCAAGCTGTAGAATCAGTAAAACAATTTTCCCATTCTTTTGCAATTGTTAAATGTCGTTGAATTATTATACGAAGCAAATGCGACATTGCATGGAAAGCTATGCAATTCATGTTACGTGAATTGAACATACTTATAGTTACAGTCAAGGACAATGTAACCGCAGTCGCGGGTGAACGCTGATTCGGACGGACGAAGACGCGGTTGGACGAAATTCCATCTGAACAGGGATGGATGCAATTTTTTCCTAGACATGGAAGTTCGAAATTTTGCCCATCCGCGACCTTTCTTGCACCCTTACTTTTGTCCGTGACTTATATTTTGGCAATAACTGAAAATATATCATTAGCAATCAGGCTTTTTTGACGGATTTTAAGAACTTTTATTAAAAACAGCTTTTATCGTCTCAACTTGATAGTATCATGCCAACGCTGGTGTTCTGAAAAATTCATGGTGGTCCGTTGTTAAACTGTAATAATTTTAATGTTGATACTGGTGTGACAGAAAATACTGGTAATCAGTTAGAACTTTGTCGCGCTCTGTAAGCGTTGGTGTATTATAATTTTTATTAATAATTCGAAGTTGAAAGCTAACTCCGTCACCAAATATACAGTTCATTATTATATTGTTAAATTATGATTCAATTTTCAGATTTCAAGCAAAACCAGCGTAATTGCAAAAAGACGGTCTATGATTGAGGCGTTATTGTCAACATTTAAAGAGTGAGATATACATGTTGTTATCGAAGAGGCTCAGAGAAAATGTTATTGTTCTGTGTCGAACTATGTAATCGGCGCTTATCGTTTCATACTTTGTATGAAATTTTGTATGACAGCATACAGCTGTTTTCACTCTGAAATAACTGGTATTGAAGTTTAGCGTACCCAGCAAAATGGCAATTTAAAACAGAACCTGGTTTTGTGCCAAAATTATTTATAATATCGATAGAGATGGCGTTTCTCGGTTTTTTGCACGCCAACGCAATAACAATTGCTTCCACTTATGATCATACTTGCATAAACCGCGTCCCGCTTGCACAACATGCAGAGTAGACTACATAATTTCGTTCTGTTGCTTATGATTCCAGCTATTAGACATACAATATATTTTTCATGTTATTCCGTAGGAAACTTGGGATTGTTGACTCAAAAGAAAATTATTACTCGATCTAATGCTATAAATTTATAACCAGTTCGCAATAAATAACACACTATGACACTGCCTCGCACATTTAGCAATAATAGTTAATTCCGAAGAATGCAGTTTCTTGCCGCTTTGCAGTGATAATGCTAACGTATACTGATTCCGAGCTTGCGCGGGCACGGGTACCCACGAGTCGAACCGCGTACTGGCTCAAATGTGAATCCCGCGGGTAGTGAGTATCTGTGACATGCTTAAATGCTATTTTCACACACACATTGTGTTTATGTTTGAAAACGTATGTCCGGCGTTAAATATTTTTTGAGAATATATTATATGCCTGCAGCCGCTAAGCGTAAGCACTGATGCACGGGAACTCGGTACCGGGTACCGAAATTGTCGGGTATCCGGTTAGTGAATGGTGTACCTATGTATCCGGGTATTCATATTTTGTAATAGTAACTTAATTATTTCGGACTGTAAATAACGAAAAAGAATATCTTCTTAAATTAAGAAATATTGTTTTGAACCATCATTTGGACCAATTTTCCGTAAACAACATATTGTTAAGGCGCTTAAAAAGTTCATAAAATTATCACCTAACTCTTTCTGGTGATTTGTTAGGGGGCTGCCGACACGGGGCGCGCAATCTAAAGCTGCATTTTGAGCAAACAGCGTAACCCTGTGATGCTTGTTGAATTCTGGGTATAGTGAGGGAACGAGCGAAGCGGAGATATTCTTTTGCCGTATTATAGTCATGAAATTTGACCATGTCCGTTAGTGAGTTTGTATGGTGACACGCATAACACAGTTGTGGCTGTACATTTGAAATCTTGAAACCTTTATTTGTGCTCTTTAGTTGGGCACGAAGCTCGATTTCAACATCTCTCCACTCCTCCCGACGAAGCGGACAGAAGGCTCAGGTCGGGTCATGATAGGGCCAGAAAAATTACATACATTGTTTATTGTATCTTATTAACAGCAGTAAATATTAGAAGCCCAATTAAGCTGATTTTGTAAAACAAATAAGGTTTTATAAGACTTGTATTCTTTGCTACATTGCTTATTCAAGATGTAGGATTTAGGTCAAACGGGTTTTAATGGTTCCATGAAATCCACATACACGAAAATGGCAATAACTCATCAAACGCTCTCCGATGTATGTTATGTATGCGTTTGATCGTCTAAGTGCCGGTTTTCAATAAGTACTTACGGTTGCATGAACGACACACAAAAGCCGATAGTACACTCGTACACGTATGCTATCACTGTATGCAAGTGCGAAGCTTTCCAGAAATCAAATGCTATATTGTAGTAATTTGAGGAGCAAGAAGGACAAACTGAGCGACGGTTGGTACTATATCCTCACAGAGGAGCACTGACATTGCGTCGGATATAATTTGCTCAGGGTACACGGATAACAGCATCTACATCGTGTAGGCTTTCCACAAATCAATCTGACGGGATAAGTTTTAATTTCCTGAACTCCTTCAAGATGTCATTACTACAGTAAAATCTAGTAATGCACTAACGTCAACAGTGGTCTTCTTTGTCAATAGAATAGAGTTAAAACCATTCACGGTATTTAATCTGTCCCCCGGTGGTCTGAAAATAGAATTTGTCGAAATTTACCTATCACAACTTTCAGGAAATAAGATTTTAGAAGTAATTTTTCAAGCCTATACGGTATGAATTTATGTTTTAATAACAATAAGCAACTCTGAAAACATAAGCCCGTTGTAACCTTATGTGTAAAACGAAAACAATGGATGTTTTCTTATGAGTTTCTGGGAAGTTGTTTTGTCGTTAATCCCACTTAATGTGGCTATAGGCTGTTATTTTAGTGCATAATGTAGGCCTAGTAGGTGACATGCACTTCACTGATCGTCTCCAGTCACTGTTATGTTGGTCTAAAATGTATACTTCCTTTTATTAAAGGAATTTATAGATTCTCATTTTTTCGTCTTTTAACGACAAACAATTGCATTAAAAAATGTTCGTTTCGACAAATCTGGACTTACTACATATCCGCTGTTATAATTTTTTGAAGAGTTTTAATCTGAGCTGAGTTATAACCGAAAAACCAGGAAAAATTTCGTCTTTTTCGGACTTCCAACACTACTCGCCATAACTGATTGTCGGCTTATTAGGGAGCAAGCAACGATCGAACAAAAAACAAATATAAATTTTCAAAACATAAGTTCCCTCGAGCAAGTATTCAGCGACCAACGAACAACTTGGCGAGTACTGTATTTGTTGAGGCTCGCAGTTTTTGCATAATAATTTTCTTGTTGTTACTTCAGAAATTGCATTGAGTACGATAGTGTCGATTTTACCAAAATTTCGATACAAATGGTACAAAACGATTTCACTTTTGTTGTTACAGGTAAGTTTCTGTTGTTGTTAAAGACTTTTACCGTGATTGCGTCCTGCACAGTTATGTCTCGTTTTGTATTGAAATCCAAAAGCCAAGAACCAGATTTTAATTAGTTATATAAAATTATTTTCCTATACCCGTCACAAAATTGACTGCCTCGAGCGAGCAGCACTCAATTTATTTTACAAATAAAAAATTATTTTCATTTCCTCTCGGGAGCATACAATAAATAAATTTTAAAACTTCAAAACTAAGTAATCAGCGAACAACAAGCAGGTTTTAAAATACTTGAAATGTATTATTTTACAATAATTAACTAGTTACGAACTAGCAACGGACGAGTTTTGAAATTTCGAAATGAAATCATAGTTCACAACGAGCAACTTGCAGGCAAGCAACGACTGGGCAGCGGTCAATTATTATTGTGGAGAGTACCAACCGTTAGATTGAAACCATTCACAGGTATATTGGTGGCATAAATCTTGTACAATTGTGGTCTAAAAATTCGGGGGGGGGGTTTAAATAATTCTAAAATAATCCCAAAAGTACGATTAATATTAACCAAAGTAGAGCGGTTTATGATACGGTGACCGATTATTTAGTAACAGAAACACAGCAGTTTTTCTCAACTGCTGTTAGACGTTTAGTGCACTAAATTCGAGAAAAATACGCAAGTTTTATGCCAAACCTTCAGCTTTATAAATAAAGAAGCATAAGCCATTATGGTATTTTGCCGCAAAGATATAGTCACCTACATAGTTGCGCCTTTTACTACTTTTAGCCAAAATGTGCACGCGAAAGGCTGCGACGCCGACAGTCCATTCGAATTTTTAGTTATTTCAGAATAAATTTTCCAGCGAAAAATAAAATGGCTAGCTATTACATAGTTAGCAGTGAGATTCTGGTTTTGTTTCTTTTTTATTTTTTACTCTTCTTCTCAATTATCAATTTTTGTCCAGTTTTTGTGGTAGTTGGTAATCTGCCACCAGGTGCTTAATATGCCAATTTTATTAGCAAAAAATAAAGTTTAAATATATTTTTGTTTGTATAGCAATTTGAGGTTTTCTTTCTAATATATCGTAGAAAAATATTTTCGTTGCAAAAACGATAATAGATTTAAGTGAGCTAACGACTGCCTATTTTTGGCATAAGCCCTATTTCCGATATGTGATGTCAAACTTATGACATATCAGTAAGTTATGAAGTCAACGACAAAAAATACATAATGGCTTCCTACAGTACATACATACTTTTACCGCAGCTGAACATAATGAAACTAACGGTTATAACAGTGACGCGTTTAATGTTGCATTAACGGTAACGAACTAAGAGAATCGTGCATGAGAACTATTTAAATTTTTTTCATACTTAAAACGTCCAAATTCAGAGTGAAGATATTTTCTTTCTACTTTGTATCAAGTAGTAGGTGATTGTGGCGGCAGCACAGTAACACTTGCCACTAGAGCAAGCAACTAATTTAAAAATTCCTCGTAAATGTGCAAAACTGTTTATATTTAGTAATTTTCCAAAAATTTAGTAATTAGTGAGTTTGTTCTTTCAGTGACTTTCGGTGCCAACTTTTCCAAGCGCAATTCGCTCGATATTGAGTTGTGTTCGGTGTATCACGAGCAAGGATCCGAAGCGATGTTCAAGCGCAGTCATACTATGCATCTCGACCCGGATCTTAGTGTTGACGAAATTCCGGCCAAGTTTACGTAAGCGTTTTATTTTTGGATTGAAAAGGTGTTACGAATGCATTAAAAAAACTTTGGTTTATTTATTACACAGTCATATTTTATGCACAGTGTACTATATATTGTGCTTAGTGTATAATAATTTTCTGTTATATTGAAGACTGTAAATGGTGTCATTTTTATGTATAATGTTCTGCTCTCCCGAAACTCTAGAAGAACAGCTGGGGTAATTTTGGTGAGTCCCATGGCATATAGTTGTGGTTTGGATTCACCTAATGGTCCTAAACTATTTGGTAAAAACTCCCCGTGCTTTCATAAATATTTAAAAAATCTAATATAACAGGTATATAAGGTCACCACTTTAGTGAAATTGTATTGCTGTTATATTCATTTTAGGTTCTGATGTTCTGTGACGTGGTAAACACTCACGAAATACATTTTTTCGCTTGCGTTTTACTTATGTGGCGCAGTGGTCTCCTGGCAGCAATTTGTTATGTATGAGGCAACAAAAATTACAGTTACTGTCAGAAATAAGTTTAAAATAATCGATGTAAATTTTCTTCGATTTCGATTAAGCTAAATTTCCATTGATTTCGATGAAATTTTGATCGATTCGAATTCAGAGAAATTAATAATTTTTGAATTTATAAAATTTCGATTTAACGAAGTTTCAACACACCAGCGCGAAAGCCGGCCTTCGGCCGCAGCGGGCCTTCGGCCCGCTTCGCGGCGGTAGTATGGCAGAGTGGGCCTGCGGCCCCGTTTTTCCGGAAAACAGTATTTTTTAAGTTATGACATTTTGTAAAAAAACTACAAACTTACTCTGTTTTTTCGTCCCTCGTTTGGTATGTGTTAAAATAGCGAGAACACTATTACACCCTTATGGATGTGTCAAAAAGTCGAAAACAGTATCATACCCTTACGTATGTGTCAAAATGTCGAAAACAGTATCATACCCTTACGGATATGTCAAAATGTCGAAAACAGTATCATACCCTTACGGATGTGTCAAACTCATAAAAACACTATTATACCCTTATGGATGTGTTAAAATGTCGAAAACACTATTATACCCTTATGGCTGTGCTAAAATGATGAAAGCAAACATTACCCATTACAGATGTGTTAAAATGTCGAAAACAGTATCATACCCTTACGGATGTGTCAAAATGCCTAAAACAGCATTACGCCCTTATGGATGTGTTAGTGGCCGTGTGGCCGAGTGGTTAAAACGCCTGCTTCATAATCGTGAAGTCAGGAGTTCGAATCCAGTGGTCGTGCTAATCTCCTTGGGCAAGTGACTCAGCCACAATTGCTTCGCAGTACCTATGCGCTAAACAGGTACTAGATTTTGGTCTAGGCGGATAAGATGATGGGTGGTGTAAAGGGCAATCATCATGGCCAGCCTACACACAATGCTTCGGCATAATAACCCGGATTGTCACATAGTGCCAATTGCATGTTTATCCGACTTTTTTTTATGGATGTGTTAAAATGATGAAAACAACATTACAACCTTACGGGTATGTTAAAGTACTGAAAACACTATTACCCACTTGCGGATGTGCCAAATTTTGAAAACACTATTATATCCTTATGAATGTGTTAAAATGATAAGAACAACATTACCTTCTCATGGCTGTGTTAAAATAGATAAAACACTATTACACCGTTACGGATGTGTCAAAATGTCGAAAACAGTATCATACCCTTATGGATGTGTCAAATGTGAAAACAGTATCATAAGATGGTTTAAAAGGAAGTCCCCCAATTAGGGTGTACGTCCCATTTGCAAAAGTTCGTCGATACTTTCGGCACGTCTTAAAGAAATGAAACAAAAAAAAGTTCGTCAAAATCCATGAAGCAGTTGAAATGTTACATCATGAAAACCAAGAAAATGACACTATTTTTTAATTCAATGGGGGTGGGTTGTGAAAAAAGCATAGGGGATGCCCAACAATAGTGTCCATGCGTTCCCATATCGATTTCCTGCCCAACAAAATAACCGCACAAAAATCCATAAACGGTTTCAAAAGTCATGGTCAAAAATATGTATGTAACAAACCCAAAACTTGGCACATACACAGACAGACATGCGGCAATTAGATTATAAGATAGTTTAATTTAAAGTGGGTCCCCCAAGTAGGGGGTACATCCCCTTTGCAAAACTTTGTCGATACTTTCGGCACGTCTTAAAGAAATAAAACAAAAATGATTGTCAAAATCCATGAAGCAGTTGAAAAGTTACATCATGAAAACCAATAAAATGACACTATTTTTTAATTCAAAAGGGGGTGGGTTGTGAAAAAAGCATAGGGGATGCCCAACAATAGTGTTCATGCGTTCCCATATCGACTTCCTGCCCAACAAAATAACCCCATAAAAATCCATAAGCGGTTACAAAAGTCATGGTCAAAAATATGTGACAAACACAAAACTTGGGACACACAGACAGCCATGCGACAATTACATTATAAGATAGATTAAGGGGGTCCCCTAATTAGGGGGTACATTCCCTTTGCAAAAGTTCGTCGATACTTTCGGCACGTCTTAAAGAAATGAAACAAAAAAGTTCGTCAAAATCCATGAAGTTGTTACAACGTTGCACCATTAAAACATATAAAATGACACTAGTTTTTTTATTTCGAGGGGGGTGGGTTGTGAAAAAACATAAGGGGTGCCCAAAAATATTGTCCCTACATTCCCATATCGATTTCCTACCCAACAAAAAACCGCATAAAAATCCATAAACAGTTTCAAAAGTTATGATCAAAAATATGTGACAAATCCAAAACTTGGGACACACACAGATAGACTTACGGCAATTACATTATAAGATAGTGACTAAATGAAATCTTGGTCGACTTCGATTTCGATAGTGTTTTCTACTGCACTCATTTTTTACCAGATTGTATCTAGGTGGTAACACTAAATCTTAGCCTTCCACCCCTGCTTCGGAGAGCCCACTTGGATTTTAGGTTACGACAGAAAGAGTAAACCGTATCAATAATACCACTATGACTGGTGTCAGAATATAATGGCAGAAAGATAACGGCATACTCTGCTTCTGTTTGGAAAACAACCGTTCGTCAACACACGATATTTTTTCCAACGTGACTTATACGGTGCCACATTCCATTGCTTCGGAATTTAAATACCAGTCGTTAAAAACGCGGCTACCTTCGGCAGGTCGTCTTGTCACAGTCTGCTAATAGAGCAAACTGTATTAGTTAAATATGTTCAAAAATTCTAGTCCATCCCATCGTTTTTCAGTATCTTGAAGATACACTAGACAACTTATAGGGAAAGAAATTGCGTAAAACGGGTCCAAATATAATTTGTTTAATTGTATGTACATCATAACATAAAACTGATAAAATATGCCGAGTACCGTTGAAAATGCCCAATTTGGGAATAACATTAATGGCTTTAGATTTATTCAGCTTTGGCTTGGCGTATCTAATATGGATATTCTCCAAAATTCTAAGTAACCGTGCGGATTGGTATTTAGAGTCCATGCTACGGTCTAAGATCGTTAAA
Source organism: Trileptium ribeirensis (assembly GCA_030248225.1). Classification (NCBI taxonomy): domain Eukaryota; kingdom Metazoa; phylum Nematoda; class Enoplea; order Enoplida; family Thoracostomopsidae; genus Trileptium; species Trileptium ribeirensis. The sequence goes on from JASANE010000816.1 coordinate 43,275, forward strand.
TTATCATTACTGTTAACACTATGACATAATTATTCTGAGTGTTGGAATATGCTGAACTTTGGCAGTGACTATTATTGAATTTCTTTCCTGTTCTTGCAGAAATGCTAAGGTGTTCTGAAATCCTTGTTTTGAGGTGACGGCTAGTAAACTGCCGACGTAGTCTGCTTCACAAGCAGAACAGTTGTAGCAAAACTCTTTTGTTATATATCACTACAAGTTGTGAAGCAGACTACGTCGGCAGTACTTGACGTCGCCTCACAACAAGGATTTCACAACACCTTGGCATTTCTGCTAGAACAGGAAAGAAATTCAATAATAGTCATTGCCAAAGTTCAGCAGTATTCCAACACTCAGAAGTATGTAATAGCGTTAATAATAATAATTTCACGAGACCGTAGCATGGGCTCCAAATACCAATCCGAACGGTTCCTTCAAATTTTGATGAATATTCATATTAGATACGCCAAGCCAAAGCTGAATAACATAAGGTCCCTAAAGCCATTAATATTATTCCCAAACTGAGCGTTTTCAATAGTTCTCGGCATATTTTATAAGTTTTATCGTTTTATATTTACAATTCTTACGTATGTTACATAACATGTAAATTCGAAAGAACTGCTCGCTCGACGTGTGCTCGAAGCTCGCTCGCTATTCGCTTGCTCCGCGCTCGACGTTCGCTCGCTGCTCGCTCGACGTTCGTTCGCTCTCTGCTCGCTCGACGTTCGTTCGCTCTCTGCTCGCTCGACGTTCGTTCGCTCGCTGCTCGCTCGACGTTCGTTCGCTCGCTGCTCGCTCGACGTTCGTTCGCTCGCTGCTCGCCCGACGTTCGCTCGCCAAGTGGTAATTGGGAATCACTTGCAACAGGATTTGTGTTTGATGCATATACTATGCTAAAAATTCTGTAATACTGGAGCCATTAAAACATTAAAGCTTTGACGACCCTTAACCCTTCGAAAATAGCGAAAACCGCACGAAGTATTTGTGCTGGTCTCTAGATAACCAAATCATCGTATCCAGCGTACCGAAAAACATATAGACAATTCCTGATGCCCTGTACGCAATAGTTCACCAAACAACTCAAGACAGGCTATATTCCATGGTCAATCGAGTTCAATGACCCTAAACCCATTCAAAACATCTGAAAGAGCATGAGATGCTAGCGCTCGCCTCTAGATAACTAAACCATCGTATTTAGCCTCCGAAAAGCGTACATAGATAATTCTTGATAACCTGTACGCAATATGCAGCCAAGATACTGAAGAAAGACTATATTTTGGAAATGTTTTTTATTGACCCTAAACAAGGAATGAACTATTCACACTGGACTCTAGAAAACAAATTATTATATTCAGGGTTCAGAAACACCTATTTATAGACCATTCTTGATGCTCTGCGCCCAATACATAACCAAACAAATGAAAACACGCTATATACATTTCGGAAATCAGGTTCATCGACATTAAAACCCACAGAAAACATATGTTTTGTGGGTTTTAAAAACAAAACATTTTGTATAGAGTATTTCTCAAATACTCTATACTTGAGTATTAGTCAAGTTAGACTATATATAACAAAACCAAAGTGTTCAGCGTGCATGATAACATAACAGGACTCATTATAAGGTAAAAACATGCAATACCATGCCGAAATTAAAAAAATCGTTCTTCAAATACGGTGACCTACCTGCGATTCGAGAATGATTGTAAATTCCGCTATGCCATTCGACGGCACTGCAAGTGTCCGTAATAAGTCCTGAACACTGGCGACATTAAGCTGTACATTAACCGCCAAATAACCATGTAAACTATTTCAACCACAATGATCTATTATACAAACATTAAAGGGAAATATCTGGTACAATAAGTTAATAATGTCATAGTTGCTTACGTTGCCATACATCCTCAATGTTGAAAATTAATTACAGTGAAATACCGACTTCCAATCTTGAGAAATGTAAGACATTAGGAATTCGTGAAAACAATAAGCTTATATTATGTGTACATTCGCTTTGAAATTACACTGCATTACAGCGAAATATTAAATGGCATGGCATTAGCTGGCTGAAATTCCTTTTATAAACCTATTTCTGCTCTTCAGGGCTTATGTACAGAATAGTCGAGCAGTTAGTGTGCATTTTATGATCCACGGTTGGTCGTTGGTTAAATCAGCATGAGTTCCTGCTGTTTTTAGTTTTATGCATTAAGCCAACAGTAAATAGCGAATTACTGCGGATAATTGCGTGGAGCGTGTAGTTGAACTTTTCCCAACATACGTTTTTTTTCAATGATGTAAACATGTATTTTTCTCAAATTGTAAGATTTTAGCTATCACGAACTGCTGTGACAGATTTTATCATCGGAAAAATTAATTACGGCTATATTGAACCATCAGCTGAAACTTACTTTCTAACAGTCAATACTTTACTAATATATCTTCAACGTAATTGATTTGTGTATGGTGTTTTGTTGTACATTTCAGTGAATTCGTATTTGATAAAGCAAAGCAGTTTCAAACTGAATCGTGTATGAATGGAAAATAGATAAAACCGTAGTATAAATTATAATAATTTATCACGTGCTGTTTAAAAGTTAATAGCTTACATATTTTCGCAGAGCATAATAAACTATAATTCAACGATTTTAATAATACATCCTAGGCTCAAATATCGCATTTCGGACAGACCATTAAACGTTATGAAATTATATCTATATCAGTAGTGTTATATAAATGTATATATATTAGTACACAACTGTGTGCCTATTACACCGAGGATCCCTGCTTTTGATGTACCGGATTCCACATGGACTTCGAAAACATCCTATGCAGTAAAACATCGTCTTTAGAATACGCTATGTAGTTACCCACTGCACTGTCATATTCCATAGACTACCGTGCGTACCATTTTTTGTAAAATAGTACCGTTGGCCGCTAACTGAAACGTAATAGTATATAATCTGGTTGTTGAGTTTCAGATAACCTAATAGTGATTAAACATAAGCACTACTACCCGGATACTCATATACAGCAGTAGGGCACCCGAGTACCCTGGTATTAGTTAGTTTGGATGTTACCGGGACTTATTTTCCGCCGTCTTATCGGAAAATTAGTTATCCTCTTAAGAAATATAGCTAACCCAAAAGCAAGATAAGTGAAGCAGTAGTCCGCAGCATATGGACATTTTTAATGCACATGATTCACATGAAGTGCAGGTTCATATTTTCGCAAGGAATTTTTATTTGAACACAGGGCATTTAATAAGGACAATATCGATACTATTAATTGCATAAGCTAAAGTTATCGGTCACCGGTATGTGTCTCATTTGTAGGGGTAAGCACAATAGAAATTGAAGCGAGGATGCAATAACAAAATTAGCAGGTAACTACAAAAATTTCAGTTCCGGAACTTTGGGATGAATCTGAGCAAGTAGGTTACAAAAAAACTAACGAACTCATGCTCGATCTGCAAAATACAACTTTTACATTATAGTATATAAACATCGGCGAGGTCTGAATTCTTAGAGGTTTAGCGGGCACTTTTGGTGGGTGAAGTTCGCCCCTAGGGGAGGATCAGCCGGTCAGGAGAAGGGAGGTCGTCAGGGGAGAATAAATTTTCGAAATTTTTGGGGCTCAAAATTTCTCTTAATTTTCATCAATATTTCCATGAATTTTGCCAATGGCAAATTCCCACTGTTTTGCCGAATTATTCTCCAATTTTTGTTTAAATTTCGCTCAATTTTTGCTCATTTTCCTATTATTTATGTTTCCTTATTTTTGCCAGAAATCTCAGCCAGCTCTCGCGGCGGAGGACGTGGAGCCTTAAAGGGATTAGGCTACCTCCCAGGGGGGGCATATGAGCAATGGCGCAAGAGGGGCCCGATGCTCAGGGGGATAATTACCTTGGGCAAACCCGTTTTGTAAACATACATATTTTCTATAATGACAGCTTTTCTACTTCCGAACTTGTATTCTTATCGTGTGGCCGCAAAGCTTAGTCTGTGCAAGGCGTTTGACTTCGGGTTGTTCTTTACCTTAACCATTTTGCTTGGGCACCATGTTCGTGTCAGTGCGCAGTATTGCATCTTAGGGCGGAGGAAACTAAATTTCTTTTAGCTCGCCGCCATTGCAACCTACAAACCTTATTTACAGATTTTTGTACCTAATTGAAACTTTGACGATTTGAAAATTTGAATAGATACTGCGGTTTACAAGAGTTACCAAAGTTATTGTCGGGTACTTGGTAGTTAACCGGGTACACGGGTAGTTTAGTCGGGTCGGGTATCCGGGCATCGATTTATATACTACGCGGTGCAATGGCTAATACTAATCTGGTTTTAAGTTTCAGATGCTGTAATACATATACCTACATATTCATATTAAATTTAGTGCCTGTATTTGTGTTTAGCACCACCCAGATTTTGGTCCACCGGCTTGAAAATTTTTGTACTGGCTTGTCGGCCGGTTCAGCTAATGCGCTACATTACTCCGAATCTGTCCGAAATTAAACTAATTTCCCAAAATTTTTCTTTGATATTTCCTTAAAATGCTAAATTTCTCGGCTCTTTTTGTGGCTTACATTTTTATTGTTCATTTTGTCTTCAAATGTCGCGGATCATCACCATCTTACTTCAGAAGAGCGTACATGTTGATGGGCGGCGGTTATCCTCTTGAGGCTCGACGACCCCACTGTTGCCAACTGCTGGGTTAGATATCCCAGACGCGTTAAATTTCTTCGTGCACTGTGAAACATTGCATTTCGCAATCTTTTATGCAATGTTTCTAATTATATATTTGTTCGTCATAGAAATCAAAACGCGATTACAGCACATGATGTCCTGCTCGATGCAGCGACTAAGTAAAATAGCCACCTATGAAGTAGCTGGCGGATGTGGCTCAATTATTGGCCGTTGCGCAACACTGAGCTGTGTTCCGTTCTGAACTATATAATATATGACATGGCTAATCCTTTGATTGCCAAACGTGACGAAAACGGCTTCATGATTGTGAAATTAGAGCATAATGTGTGTGTCCATAGCGATGGTGTAAGGGAATAGCTCACCCGCGCGCGGAAAGCGCTTAGAAATTTTTATTCATTTTTGCAAAATTTTTCCAGGGAAATGAGTTTCTAAAAATTTCGACATTTATAATTGCAAATATCTAACCCCACACAGGAATCATATATATCTACCCCGAAGCCTCTACACCTTAGAAACCTATCATGGCATTATGAATAACAACATATATAAGTGAATAACGACATATAAGCTGTAACTATACTATTTTGTCTATTTTTCCATGAATTTAATAAAGTTCGCGTTGTATAGTCTTTGTTAAAAATCTAACGACGAGTCGCACACAAACCTCCAACGTATAACTTGGTGGATATTTCGAATCAGTTAAAATGTTGCATCATAGGATAAACTCGGCTAAGGTGGACGCTTCAAACCTCTTTGCGAATAATACACTAGCGTCGTTGCCTCCAAGGTGAACACTATTTAGTTGGACACATTTCGGCTAGAATGGACATTCCACTCTGGTTATTTGGACACTATAAAATTCACACTCAAACGATGTATTGGCATAAACGTCAACAACAAGGTCTATATATATGCGTTCATACAGCCTTTAAAATTAAATTTACTTGTGCAGTTAATATAATGAAGGAGTTTATTTACAAATGTGTAGTGAAAAATTGCGCATAGGACCTATTTTGATACAAATGACAATTTTGATTTAATTCACAGGAAACTGGAGTTATTAGCCGTGATCTTCATTAATAGTGTACTGAAGGCCTCACAATGCAAAGCAGAAAATGAAATTGTAAGAAAATCTCTCATATCAAATTAAGATGTGGATGAAAATTTAATAAAAACGTTTGAAATAGGGGGTTTTAAGCCGTAACGGCTATGAATCCCGGATGGAAATAATTCTATAACTAGAATTGTTTGGAGACAAACAAAGCTTTCTCATTTTCATAACACTTAAAATAAAAATACGTCGCTTCAGTGGAAACTCCACAAGTCGTTTCGTGCCCCCATTTACCGCACTCAATACATTGCAACCAGTGTTTTTGCTTCTGTCTTTGGAGTAAAACGTGCCACAACAAGAACACATCCAATCCTTTCGTGCGCTGCACTTCGCGGACGAAGTTTCGACAGCATTAGACTTTTCGGGTGTCGGGTTCAGCACGCGCTGTGGTTGATGTATTCTCGACCGCTTAGCTGCAGCTACTTCAGCATTAGTATGGACTGGTACTAACATGTCGTGAAACCGTATGTCGTCACCTTCAGAATTATCAGCTTCGCAGACGTTATATAGAGTGGCATATATGTGCATTCACCGGTACATTGTTACTTCTAGCGGATACATGGGAGATGGCGGGTTGTACTGTACACAGTATGGTTAAGTTTTTAGATTTGTTGCACGAAAAATTCATAACATCGATGTATGCGCCCCAACGGGCCAGACACTTTAGAACCATCTACCCCTTTTGGCAAGCCTGAATCCGCCATTGGATGCCGGTACTTACTTTACGTGGAATGATTTCACGCCTCGCTATTGGCAAATTTGACAATCGATTCGTTGGAAGAGTTAAATTTTTAGTCCGAACAATTTCAAATATCTTATATGTAAATACTACCTTCTGAAAGTAAAGCAACATAGAAAGTTACTAAAGTTAACTAGGATCCAAACAGTTGTCTCTATCACATTCAGGTACCTTATGATCATACATTTCGGCAGGTGGGAGGCAAAGTGGACCACTAGGTGACAATATGACGTCGTCGTGCCGAACAAATAATTCCTCACCACCGGCATCCTAGAAACAGTTTGCAGGCGAGGGTGGTACCCACTACCCGGGATGGCGGTCACCCCCACCCCGTGACAGCCCTAGCCTTCCCCTAACATGATCGTCCACCGGCGTGTATGCCTACGATATGCCATTCTAACTATTAAACGATAAAATAGGGTATCGAAACTTTTCCACTCATCATCTTGTACCACTTTAAGTAAGAAGCCAGAACCGACATATCGCAAAACAGTTTTTCTGATCGTGGTTGCATTTAATAGTTCGTTTACAGGGCCGGCTTCGTATTACTTTTTTGGGCGTTTTCGATCGGTGGTGCTGTGGTTCAGCTTTTAGTTGCTTATGCGAGAATGGTTAATACAAATTTGGACGATATAAAGCCACCAATCTCATGAGACAACTGTCGTTGCAAAATAATAAAAAGGTAGGGGCAGCAGAATTTTTGGGGAGGGGGCAAACTGTACGCCAATGCCCCAGTCTAATTTCGGGGCACATGCCCCACCCCAGCTGGTCTATGCCAAATGACACTGCCCTCACACTGTGTTGCCCCCTCACTGTATTTTATATTAGGCATATACAACATGCCTTGGTAATTTTCGAGACAATAGGTAAAGCTGACCCATGTGTGTGCACCTAACAAGCAAGTGTCCATTTCATACATAATGAGTGTCCACTTTGTGAACAATACACAGAAAAATTGAGCTATGTGGTACATAATCCATGGTCCAACAGGTCAGCTGTAACAGTGAAAATTGAAATAATAGTAATATACTAGACATCCCTACGATCATTTCAGTATAACAATATTTCTGGTGGCACAACAAAAGAGCTCGTCATTAAAGCCTGAAAAATAGTTTAACTTTCTGTATACAAAGTTAAAAAAACAATAGAAAACATTCGTAAAAGTCACGTGACAAAAACAAATTGTCAGCATTATGTGGTTAGACAATGAGACCTTAATATTTTGGAAAAAATTGAAAAGTGTGCATCTTAACCGAGTGTCCACCTTAGCCGAGTTTACCCATATACCGAAGATGGGACAGACTCATGTTTCGTCGCGTCTGTGGTCGGATCACCGGGTTACGGCCTTTGACCCGGTTCGATTCAGAAGCCGCAAGCATTCTCCTTTGCACTGTACTCAACTTAACAGAACAACGCCATCTATTTGCTCTGGTCTTTATCTGCTCAGATCCTCCACAGAAACACATTGTTAACTCAAACGCGGCTCAACCAGGCTCTGTTACGATGATTGCTTTAAAAATTAGTAATAAACCGGCCGTAAAGGCGGAGGTTGGTGGAAGTGTGTGGGGCTGCTTTGTTGGGCATGTTTAGCCCGAAAACAAGATTTAAAGCGCTGGGGATCATATGTTTATTTTTACAATATTTGATAATGTAGGCTCGGCTTGGCTCAAGAGCGAAGCTCAGCCGACTCTGCCATGATGTCGGAAAAGCCAAATATCGGACTGAAAAAGATGAGCCTTTACCGTGTCTGGAAAACCTGGGTCGGATTGTAAAAGCTCTAAATGAAACTTTATGAGTTCGTTTGTTGGTTTGTATATTGTAAACATTCTCTCTAAGATATGTTGAATCATAATCTTTTGTTGGGAGCCTAAGGGTCGATGGAGCTTTGCCTTCGATTGGAAAAGCCGAGGCAAACCGAACGTAGGTTATTATGATGCGAGCCAGAGCCTAAAATGTCTACCTGTAAGACGCGAGCTGAGCCGAAATGGTTTCGCAAGAGCCGAGCCATAGCTTGAAAGTCTGAGTATTTCTAAGCTTTATTTTTTACTCAATTAGCATACCAGCGACTTCAAAAGTTAGCAAAACAACTTCCAAGACTGTCAAATAGCTTATATTTCGCTTGAATATCTACTTTTGTCCATGATAGTAGCAGTCTTTGTGCTAAAGCGCTACCGAAAACGCAATTGTAATTCGTCTACAAGGCGGTCAGCCCAGCAGATTTTCACCGGTTTTCGAAGACCGTTTTACAAATTCACAAGTTATACATTGGTTATTTTGGAAAAGGTTTTATCACTAGGTTACTACCACGTCTACTAACCGGGTCATTACCACGACTGAATCACAAGTCATAAAACCATGACTTCGTTCCAGCTCTCATATGGTAAACGTGGCTAAGTTGTACACACTTAACCTCTTTACATCAATCTGAGAAAATGGTCAGATTGGTATTTGTATTAAGATCTCAATTGGCATAAACGTTAATAAGTGCAACATGGCTCTGTAACAGTTAGCAATACGTAACTGAACGAAT
>JASANE010000818.1:0-19344 GCA_030248225.1 Trileptium ribeirensis
GCTATGATTTTAGATTTACGAAATCCACTAGAGCTTGCTGTACTGAATACATTTCACGCGCATAAAATTGCCTTTCATCGTATCGTATTTAGCAAACCCAAAAACTTTCATAATCATTAGTCAGCTACGTTCAACTAATTATAAAAATACCAAATTTTGACATTTGCTGCAAAATTTTGCCATTTTAGCACCCTGCACTGTCTCAGGGATTACGGCACTTCCAGTCATGGGCGGCTATTCCGGGAGGGATGAGGGGTTCCATCCCTAAAGAAATCTAGATCCGGGGACAAGAGCTAAAGAATAATTATGCTCATCCCTCCACTATTTTTTAAAGATCGCCGCCCATGCCCGCAATAAAGTTTAATATAAATCAAGTGATACCAGAGTGAACATTAGCAAAGAGTATGACACTTTCCCTCACACCAACTCCAAGTTTGCATACCACAGGTGTCTTTTGGCGGCCCTAACCTCCCTCATTTCTGGTGGGGGGAGGGGGTGGATCGTCATGGACAGACCCCCTCATTTTGGGGGGTATATCAGACCCCCAGTTTTAGGGGTGTCGGTGTATAAGTAGCTACCGATTCAACCGACACCGCCCCTTAAAAACTAATTGGCTGAAATGAGGTGGGACTGTGTATGACAACTCGCCCCCTCCTGAAACGAGAGGGGTTAGACCGAAAACGCCCGTGTAATCTAACGCGGGTTTACATTATTAGTGTAGGGAAATGTCATTCTTTTGCCATATGCACCCTTGGTGTGACTAATAGGTTCATTAACGTTATAAGCCTATCGTTCACGTCAAAAACAGGCAGGAAACTCTTTTATCAAAGATTTAATTTTTGTGTAGCAATTTTTAGACTTTAGCAATGGCTCGAAAAAGTATGCTCTGTTAAGACAATGTTTAACCGAAAAATTGTACCTGTACATCAGAAGATTCTGAATATTTCTTACTTGATCCGACGCCTCTAAATGCGTTAGAGTCAAACATTTCGGTGTTCTACAGATTGACAAAGCTACAAAGTCTTCCATTCGTATGGGTTTTGTGAGAATTTGGGAATGAAATTATTCTAGTAGCGAAAACGCAAAGCTATGTGGGCAATAAGATTCTATTAATGCGTCCTCGAAAAGAAAATTTATAAAAATTCCTAAACTCAGTGATAAATTAAAGTCATGAAAGGCAAAAATTTTGCAAAAACAGACAGATATTTAAGAATAGTAAAGCACAGTGAGATACATATATATGGGACGCTAATCAATCATGAGTAACCTGGCCAAAACGGAATTCTAACTTGGGCCATACTAATCATTATTTTATTTTGACAATCTGGCATCATGTATGAAAATTTATGCCGCAAGTAATTAACATATCTGACATGAGTTTTCTTATAAATTTGCTTGACTTCATACAAACCTGAACTTGATCAACCTGACGGAGGAGTGTCTAATACATACATGGGCAAGCTGTGATGTCCCAAAGGGATAGCACGTGTTTCGGGGGACGGTTGAGGTTGTCCCCAGGTGAACCTGCGGGTAGGCGGAGGAGGTCGTCAAGGTGTATAAACTTTTTGAAATTTGTTGGGATTCAATAAAGTCAAAATTTTTTCTCTCGGTTTTTCGCAATTCTCCACAATTTTTGTCAATTTTTTCCATATTGTTATCAATTTTGCTTCATTTTTGCTAATATTCTCTCCGTTGCCTATTGTGCGAGCGGGCGATGGGAACGGGGCGGAGCCTCGGCAGGGGATGAGGATTCTGCGCATCGGCGCTACCCTGAAAGAGGTCCGAACCTCACCAAAGTAGCCCAGAGGGGCGTAAATAAAATACGGACCATGCCGTTCTCAATGTACTAAACATACGCCTTAGTCTCACCGAAAGCTGAGATCCTTATTTGAGACTTACACTAGGCCTAAGTCGTGGGGCTGCCACCCCTCGACCCCCAAACCTCTGAACAGGTCTTTTTTTCTAAACTTATAACGTAACTACCCTCAGGATTACTTGGGTCAACCCCTATGAGCATGTATTTTCTAAAACGACCATTTTTCCTGCAAATATATATACCTCGAGATCGGGAAAATAATTATTGTAAAACCAGTAATGCAATAATTGTAATACCTGTAATAATTATAATACCTGTAACGATTGTAATACCTGTAATAATTGTAATACCTGTAATAATTGTAATACCTGTAACGATTGTAATACCTGTAATAATTGTAATACCTGTAATAAATACCTGTAACGATTGTAATACCTGTAATAATTGTAATACCTGTAATAATTGTAATACCTGTAACGATTGTAATACCTGTAATAATTGTAATACCTGTAATAATTGTAATACCTGTAACGATTGTAATACCTGTAATAATTGTAATACCTGTAATAATTGTAATACCTGTAACGATTGTAATACCTGTAATAATTGTAATACCTGTAATAATTGTAATACCTGTAACGATTGTAATACCTGTAATAATTGTAATACCTGTAATAATTGTAATACCTGTAACGATTGTAATACCTGTAATAATTGTAATGCCTGTAATGCCTACATTTCTGGTATGTCATTCTCTACTGCGCTCACGTTAGCTCCGTTGCCCATGGTTAAAGCTATCGGCTTATGCTAAACGCTTCGCTGAGACCGTTGGGTGAGCAATTGAACGTTTTATCATATTTTTTGCGATCAATAAATAATCTATAAGCATGCAGTAGCTGTATAAAATTTGTGACATATAAATCCATTCAATGAAAAGCTAAAAAATATATGTAATTGTGTTTTTTTAATGTAGAGTCCTATGTGGAGTCGCCCGGTAATCCCGCTATAAGTTCGGAACCATTACTATGTTAACAACTGCATGCGTATATTATATTCCAAAATCGGACAAATGTATCGCAATTTTTTATCTTAACTCAAGCAACCATTTCCAAGTAATCGATGATAAAAGAGCAAAATTGCACTAAATTTTATCAAAGTACAGGCATTTTCCCTGTTAGACAGTTCGCAGTTGTTGTTGTGATATTTATTTTATAAGCTTTCTATTTATGATACAAGTGCTGAGAATGTTTGGACCATATTGTAGCAACCGATTCCAGGTTATACGTTACACCAACTCAATCGGTAATATGTTGATCCCAAAATATACCGCTTTCCCACCATTACTATCTCATCTAAGAGTAATATTCGACTTACATAATTACTTCGGGTGAGTTGATTTATGTCATCTACATTGTAAAAAATTTTCACCCATTATGTTTTTACTCCTCACTAAACCGTTATAGATGATAACATCATACATCGGACTAATTTTAGCCCGGAATAGGAGTATTTTCAACCGCAGGTTGCAAATCAAAAGATGTGCGGAGAAATAATTTATACTTGTATGTGCCATTCTAAATTAGGAAATTCCTCCAATCGGAGAGATATTGAAATTGATCGCTTATAGATATTGAAATGAACAAATAGCGTTTTAGTACTACATATCGCGGCTAGGCATCAGGATAATCTTACAGCAAAACCGATGAATCCATTCAGTAATATAAAATGAAAAACTACAGTTTGCTAAAATATATGTTGCTTTTAACTAGTTATCTGCTAGTAATGGATTGCCGTAGATGGCCATTTTCATACATACCCGGATATTCAGTAGTTAACATTTGCCGTAAAGCTCAAAAAGCACTATAGTTTTATTGTTGAATTAATCTATGCATTCACGTAGGGTGAACATCCAACGGTAACAATACTATTATATGGGTTATCCATCCTTCCTGGAAAATTGTTGGTTAAGTGGAAAAATAGTGGGTTTATTTTCGCGCAATTCCTGCATTACGGCTCAACGGTTATATGTGATAACTTGCTATATGCAATTTAAAATTACATTTTTCATTTAAAAATAATGATTATTTCAGGCTATACCGGCCACATTCCAGGCAAAAAATTTCAATTCGGCGGTCGTCAATTTTGGAACGAAGTTGAGCGTCAGCAAAAGGAGCACGACGAAAAGAAGCTGCTGAAAATAAGTGAATCAAGCCGGCAAAGGGATGAGATTGAACGCAGCAGCGATTATCACCGGGAGCTAAGCGAAGGTCGAACTCGTGGACGACCCCGAACCCGCACGGGAGGCGCTGATAGTAAGCGCAGTTCTTCGCACGGTGGTCAAAGAGATCCACCAGTGACAACATCGTATACACTTGGCGTCGAAGCTCCAATCACTGTCTCTACCACTGCCGTTGTAGCTGCTGCTGCCGTTGGGAGTCCGAGTGGTGGTGATGGGGATAATCCAGTTCATCGTGGAAGTGGAGAAAAAGGAAGTGTCCGAGGTAACAAAAGGTTTTTGTTTAAAAAATTCGACGAAGCAAAAGCTTTCTCTGTCGCAGGGTTCTGATTTGGACGTGTTTGCAAATTTCGCTATGAACAATAGGAACTCACTTAAAAGAATGTGTTTTAATTGTATGCTAATTAATGCTAAGACAAATGATTCCATTAATTTGGAACTAACCCTGCGCGGTTAAGGTCTGAGGTATCGTACGGGGGGGGGGGGGGGTGGCTGGAACCTCGTGGAGTTCTGGCAGGAGGTAGCGTGGCCGGGAGGGGAGTGGCATCTTTGGCGTCAGGGGCTATCAAGCCATCTAAGGGGCTCCAACGTGTCTGAAGGTAACCAAGCCACTATAAACATTTACGATTTAAACAGTTTATTTCGCATTTGACATTAATTGGACTGCGATAACTTTTAATTTTATGTGTAATGGCACTCGAAATGTCATGCGACAGCCAGATCCAACTGCACCTTTGAAACCTTGCAACATAAACCAAACATTATCGTCAAAGAGTGTACAATTAAGGTATACATAGAATTACAAACAATGAGGACGATAAAACAAGCGGATATTTTAGGGTACCTTTCCAAGAATAATTTGAGTTTTTCTATCGGGACAGAGTTTCTACGGATTGCAAATAGTAGAAATATTTTTACTACGTGTTCTCTGTAATTATGTGCAGTTGATTTAACTGAAGGCACCACACGAAGCCGACAACGTAGCGTAGCGCATCAAATACGATCATCTAGCAACGATTACGTTAGCGAAAGTGCTATCGTTCGTAGCGATCCCGTTCTCAAATTTCTAAGCCGTCCTCCCGCCGCTGGATACACCGGATATATCCCTGGCAAGTTCTTGGCTTTGGTTTATTAGTTAACGGTTTTGACGTATTGATACATGTGGTACATCCATTGCGCTTCGAGATCATTGTGTATATAGTCTCTTTAACTTAGAAACGGATATAGGTTGACATGATTTTTATCTAGGGCTTTCGGGATACACCCTAGCTCAGAAACAGACGTAGGGCGATATTTTTTCCATCTAGGGCTTTCCGGATACACACTAGCTAAGAGCCGATATAAGGCGACATGATTTTTTATAGGACTTTCAGGATACACACTGATCAGAAACTGATATAAGCCGACAATTCTTGGTCTCAGATTCATTCTTAGCTCAAGGTGCTACGGCGATTTATGTTACAGCCTTTAAGTCGTTGCCTAAGCCATTTTAACATATCAACTGAGCTGATTTTGACCTATTCTACTCAACTCGAATGATATATAAAATGGAATATTTGCGAAATTTTTTTCGCAAATTTCCGGCATTAATGGTAACCAAAAATTCTAACCAATTTTGCCATAAATAAGATTGTTATGAATTTTTTGCAGGTTTGTGCGATATATTTTTTGCAGCGAGCTGCGTCGAATGAGTCTACAATTATCGATGTCTCTTCAAAATTAACCTCATTCACCTAAAACATTAATTTTTTATTATTACACAATATTAGCTGTTAACAACTGATTTGATTTGGCTCATATATATTACAATGCTTTATCCATACGTTAGATTTACATGATGCAGCGTGACATCATCAATGCTCTCTCTAGTGTCATTGTCGCAGTATAAAAGTAAAGCTAATGTATCTAAGTAAAGTTATACTAATACAACCTACCCGGGTATATGAACACAATTACTTGTTATTGTAGTTATTGTGAATTGGGGTATTAATTTTGTGGCGTCTTTTCTTGGTTTCACTTGATTTTGAACGTGGTTGTTTTCTTGTTTTCTAACAGTCTCAGATTGAAAAGCTAAATTGAACACTTATATATAGTAACTTATATTGCTAGGTTCCGGAATTTTATATCACTATTTGGTGCTAAAAATATGCGAATATGGACTTGGTATCTGACGTGTTGGTTTCTATATTCAAACTAAGAACTAGTTTAAGGCTTTATATTCGATCAAACAAGATCAGTTCTACGTACATTGGGCATGACTAACATGTTAGGCTCGCTCAAATGCGTCTAGAAATTTAAGCTAACATTGGTAGATAGCGGCCCCCGTATTGACACAGCGTCCGATCCGATCCTATTTGTTATGACAATGCATTCGATTTGATCTATATTCGATACGATCTGAATTGACCTGCGGCTACGGTAGACTATGTATATGTATGTATTCCATACAATTCGGATATGCCATCCAATTGCATGGAATACATGCCAACCTGCATGTGCAATAGAATCTCCTCAGATACTATTTTAACACTGCAGTACAATTTGTCCGCAAATTGGAGAGTTGCATTGTGAAAATACCCTAAATGTTGTTTTTGTATTCGCTATTTGCAGGAATGAATTATGTGTTCGGGCGTAACTTTGCACAAGCGATCAACGAACTTCGATCGTCGCGTATAAACGACAGCCGACGCCGTGCACGATCTCTGAATCCCCGGCCGAGAAACAGGGGCAGCAGACGTACCCAATCTTCGGTGGCCGAATACGACAACTGATTGACCCACCGATCTACCCACGATCTTTATTCGAACGAACCACTGAAGTATTGGCTGTGATCTAATCTAAGGTTACAACCAAAAAGGCTATGTCAATCGATCGAAATCTTTATGAATATGGCTAACTCATTTTCGTTTTGTTGCAATGGGATGTGGTCAAAGGTCTTACCGCGCTTCGAAAATAAATCCATTTTGGTACGCATGAAAAAACTAATTACCAAAAGTCCTCCGAGTGTTTGGAACTGGGTAACTTTGGTTTTCAGCTGTGAATCAATATCTAGTTGGTGATAGGCATTATTCGGGCCTACAGGACGTCAAAATGATGAAGAAGGTGGCGGTGGACCAGCAAAGGAAGGGATAATATCAAGCATTTATTGTATATCATCACCCTGTCGCTGAAAGCTTGCTCGCTGTTGTATTGATATCATTTTTTACTGCTTTTAAGCGGATATTAGCAATTTTATTGTTTAAACATTTAGTAGCGCTAGACTGTTCACTCTAGACTCAAAACGTAGTACAATTTCAAGTTTTTTTACATTATAGTACAAATAAATATTATTCATTTGTTTAAAACCACCGACATTTGTGGAGTTATCGCTTAAAGCTAAAACATTTCTATTTTTTTAAAACGCACGTCACGGTTGTAAATTTAAGCACTGCTCGTGAATTTACTCCGCTCCCTTTGGCGTCGAATTCCTCAGCAGAATGAACAAACGATGTGGCTTCAAATCAATTGCTTGGCCTTACTGCACAATGATGCGTCGTTCACAGAGAAATGCGTTTATGCACACGATGTCGTCAGCATATACACAAGTATTTACCTAGGTTTTGAATAGACTGTTTGTAACAACGTTCACCAAAGTTACAACACAGCGTGTTGTCCCATTGAAGGTTATTTGCCATAGCAATCCAAGAAATCTTTAATCCTAAAATTAAAATATATTTTGGAACCGTTGCTTAAAGGAGATAGTTTGACATTCTTGTTAAAAAAGCATTGAGAAAAGATTACGAAAATTTCAGCAGCCGTAGCAACACAGCAGTTGAACACTCGATTCCTACAATTCCAATATGATAATTTAATACGTGCGGTGCATTCTTTTTAAGTTGATCTATTACTTTGACATGCGGTGTATTCTTTACAAGGGATATATTATTTTGACATGCGGTGTATTCGTTGCAAGGGATCTATTACTTTGACATACGGTGCATTCTTTTGAAGATGATTTATTATTTTGACATGCGGTGTATTCTTTTCACGGGAATCTATTATTTTGACATTCAAGGTATTCTCTTCATGGGGACCTATTATTTTGACATGCGGTGTATTCGTTTCAAGGGGGTCTATTCCTTTGACATGCGGTGTATTCTTTTCAAGAAGATTTATTAATTTGACATGTGTGTATTCTTTTCAAGAGGACCTATTTTGACACGCGGTGTATTCTGTTGAAGGAGATCTATTTTTTGACATGTAGTATATTCTTTTCGAGAGGATTTATTACTTTGACATGTGTGTATTCTCCTCAAAGAGATCTATTATTTTGACGTGCGATATATTCTTTTCAAGGTAATTTATTACTTTGACATGCGGTGTATTCATTTCAGTGGGATCTATTATTTTGGCATGCGATGTATACTTTTCAAGTGTGTCTTATATTTTGACACGCGGTGTGTTCTTTTCAAGGTAATTTATTATACTTTGACATGCGATGTATTAATTTGTAGGGGATCTATTATTCTGACATGTGATGTTTACTTTTCAAGGGATCTATTACTTTGACATGCGGCATATTCTTTTCAAGTTTATCTTATATTTTGACATGCGGTGTATTCTTTTCAAGGGAATCTATTACTTTGACATGCGGTTCATTCTTTTCAAGGGATCTATTACATTGACATGCGGTGTATTCTTTTCAAGACGATTTATTACTTTGACATGCGGTGCATTATGTTCAAGGTGATCTATTACTTTGACATGCGATGTATTCATTTCATTGATATATTACTTTGACAGACGGTGTATTCTTTTCAAGGGGATATATTGCGTTGGCATGCCGTTTATTCTTTTCAATGGTGTATTGTATTACTTTGACCGAAACTTCAGTTTCGACTTGCAATGTCGTCTAACAATTCCGTAGCTCTCACCGCATATTACTTTGTCATGCAGTGTATTCTTTTCAAGGGTGTATTGTATTTGACCGAAACGTTTGTTTCTACTTGCAATGTGGTTTATCAATTCTGTAGCTCTCACCGCATGTACATGGCGTTTCTCCTAAGCGAAATTCCTCGATCGGGCATATTTAATCTACTCACCTATGATCAGGAAAGCACTCTTCTACGTCTGGTGAAGTGGAATTGTAGCAACAATTCAATCTGTAAATGACAATCCTACAAGTTATAAAATACTATCGTCATCAACATTATCATTAATATTGTGAAGGCATACTTTACGAAAAACACGTATTTTTAATGAATGAACATAATCTTTTCATAAATATTGTGAAAATTTTTGTCGACTTTGCTAAAGCGTGCGCCCGCTTTAGATAGACAAAGCATGGTTCTTTTGTCAATATCACTATCTGAATCGTGCAAAAATTCGCCGTCTAAAATTCTGCAAATCGGTATAGTCATTTTCAGTTTTGTTGATCGTGAGCAGTAATGCGTGAGTAAACTTAAGATGCGCCCATCGACTATCCTATTTTGTAAAAGCCGATAGCGAAGCGCAAACCGTTGTTACGAAACAAATGTGGAAATTTCATCGACTTTTCGATAACAGAAAATTGGCAAAATCAGAAACAAGCACCTAAAATTACAGCTTGTGTTCGAACAGAATTTTGACGATTTTGAATTTGCAGTGAAAACTGTTATCGAACGCCTATCAGCTTCTGATTCGAATTTGTCTGTGTTCGCGAACAAATTTAACGTAATACTGACGTCACAAATCAATCGTTCATGTGGTTTACGTTACAGTGTTCGCGAACAAATTCAGCGAATCCAAATCCGGTAGATTTTCGTTCGCAAAAAATTCGGTAATTTTCCTTGAATTTTCGCGAACACAAATTTACCGGATTACTATCACAGAGGTTTGTGTTCGCGAACAGTTTTGCGCTGGATTATGGTTTACCAAAAAACGTTCAGTAACAGATTTTTAAACGAAATAGCAAAATAGGATTATTGATGGGCGTCGGTTAAGTTTACTCTCGCATAAAGCATATGTGAAAATGACCCAAGGAATTTGTTCAAGCGCATGTTTTCCGATTTCACACGCCTGTTCGTATTCATTATGCTTCGTTCACAGAGAAATGTGTGCACTTACTCGACATCGTCAGCATATACACACGTGTGTATGTTACGCAATGCTGGTTCGTTCTGCGTAACAACTTTGGTGCGTTATTACGCACAAGCGTTTGTATGTAACAACATTGCCAATGTTGTTATGTTCGAATGTTGTTACGTGCATTCGCATGTTTATAACAACATGCGAATGTTGTTACGAACAGTTTTAACCATAAGTTCTCAAGGTCAGAGTCCCCAGGGTGCTGCGGGGGCGGACAGAATTGGTAATTTTTTATTGAATATATGCATATAAAAGAAACACCTGTTCGTTTCACAAGCTGCGCAAATATACATATATCTACTTCAAAATGCTAGATTGTCCGTAAATAGGGGCTTACTAACTCAAGAATACAATTTGGATTCCCGTACATTTGAAGATCACGCGCTTTTGCACGCTTTCATAAGACGACTTTTCATTTACCAGCCCGATATGTGACGTGATTTTAACAAATTTTCACTATCCAGAAACGCGATTATTCTCGGTTCGGTCAGTAATTAGTGTTGTTTCGCAGAATTATGACCGCAAACAACACTTACAATTCCTGAAAGCCTGCATAACAGAAATCGTGGTTTTATCGCGGTCATCGGTTTTAAAGTAGCGAACTGACTTGGCAGAAAACAAACTATATATAACATCTAAAGTGGTGTCATTCATACGAAATCTATTAGCTAATCAACCTATAATTTTTCTATATATGTTTCTTTTCATAATTATTTATTCTTAAAAAATTTTTTTTAAAATTTCCAAATGCTTAAACTATGTTTTTGTAAGCATATATCATGAGCGGCATAACCTTGAAAAAAGTGGAGGGCAACCCTTTGTGCGAACATGAAAACAAGGGGGCATCAAAAAATTTATAATCCATAAATAAAATGATATCAAAATAGTGTAACTGCTGCATTACAGATACAACGTTGGCATTGACAAGCAACAAGTAATTATAGAAGTCTGCGGCATTCAAAATGCATGAGTCGAAATAGGCCTGAGCCAACTCTTGGCTCAGTTTTACCTCACCCAGGAAGGAAGACGGCATGACTAGAAAAATCGGGATACTCAAACTTGGATGTTGCAACAGTGGAGGGGGCACATTCAATTGCATCTTAAAAGTGGGGGGCGATGTCCCCCGCTTCCGCCGGCACTGGCATAGATAATATGACAGAGCTTTAAGCGTACATATTTTACATTTGACATCCTGTTAACCATTGCCACCGCCACCGTCTGCGGCCATGCTAGCTCTAACACTGTAGTAATATACGCTGCACCAGAAACTAAATTACTGCAGACACGTACTGTTCCAGATCGTCAGAGATCAGACATCACTTATACCGGTTATTGTAATAGTGTATTATGTTGTTATCAACTTCAATATTTCATTACCTGGATATTCGACGTACAGAACGTATGCCGCTTGATATTTTGGGCTGTACCAACTCCCCGAAGTTCAACCTATCATATTGTTTTTGGATTTCCACTGTTCATCCTCAGATACGTTTACAGACAGCTGAAATTTCAACCTTTACAAAGGCTGGGAACCGCTGCCACCCTGCTTTAATATTCTGCGTTACCTATGTATTACTGTAACAGGACTGTTCCGGTGCGTTATGTGCGTTTTTACATGAGTTTGGAGACAAAGCTGACAAGAAACGCCTGATTTGACCCTAGAACTTTATAGTCGGACTGTGGTTTTCGAATCGATCGGCGGATATTCTATTCATGGAGAATTAACTTGTTGCATGGTGTCATGATCATGATTGCTTTGCATATAACCTATGCTTTGTTAACCTCTGTTGCTCATTTACGCTTATGCCATGGTTTACTCTCTATATGCAGTTGCATGTTTCTGTTTATATTTATATCACAATTGTCTACTAACTTAAGCGGACACGCTTGAAGGACTTTTTATCTTAGACGCAGTGGAGACGTAGCCCGAAGAAACTAAAATAACGACGGTAGAGATATTAACAGGGTAGCTAACTTTTTCTGGAAATCATTGAATTTATTAGGAATTCGACTACCCGCCCCATATTGTTATAGTTTCAAAAGTAGGACCGTCCGGAAATAGGAGGTCACCGATAGTATAAGCTAGACCATTAGCTCAGTAGTAATTGTGAGCAAAAGTATCAAAATTACTTAGCTTAAGCAATACATCTAGCCATAGTCGCGAATAATACATGTAGCCGTGGTCACGAAAGCAATAGAAAGTTCAAGTCTAAATCAATGGAAAACTAAGGGTACGGTAGTTCCGATTATTCGGAAAGGACGGCCGAGGGGCTCGTTTGTCGGCCCGTAGCCGTGTAACGGTTTAGATTTCGGGAAAACGAGTACCTTTCGATTGAGAATTTCACGAGCTTTCCGACAAGGTTAAAATCTTCCGAATCGCACGAGGATATAACACTAAATTCTAGGAACAAGGGTCGTCCAGACAGCCGTTACTTACGCTAAGTTTGGCTGTTGATCGTAGTTAGGAATAGGCATGTTTTATATACGTGTATATGTACATATTTAGTTTTAACGTCCCTCTGTTTCTTTTCTCGCCCTGTCGAACGGATCCTCTGCTTTATGTCCCCTGCGTCAACTCCCCAATGTCCGAAATCTCCATGTCTGATCAGTAGTCTCAGTCGATTTCGTTGAATCATTGCCAAACAGGCTATGTCACCGGATAACTAAAGAACGCCATAGGGTTTAATTGTGCCCTTTGGTAGACATGAGGATAACAGCTGAAACGCCTGTTTTCGTGTGATGAACGTCCAAAATCGTCCGATCACAGCATTGTAACCATCATTCTTTCTTATCGTAGTGTCGCGAGTGGGAGTTCTATACATCAATATGTAGCCTACTCATTGAGTAATATAACTATCCCAAGCGAGTCTCGACCAGCTTGACCAATACGCAGATATTTCGGCTGCCCCTCCGTTTTGCGACTATTCTGTAGTATATGTTACATAAATTGACATAAACTTTCTTCGGTGTTGGGCCCTTTCCTAACCTAACCTTAAATACACGTGTACGAGCGCGACGATATATGGCAGGCCTCCGCCCGGCTCCCCGTTAGCCCGCTATAACCAGCCAAAGTGCCCCTAGTTTGGAATAACGACAGGTAGTGGGTATGAAATAATCGAAATTTTATTCCCACTCAAAAGTGGGCAAATTACCCTCATTGCGTCCACCTGGTCGAGACATTTCCAAACATACTCGGCGGGCCTCCGTAGACCCACCCGTTAACTTGGGACGGCCATCCAGAGCGCCCCCATTGTTGTCAAAACTCTCTTTATGTTCGTTAAAATAACACTTTTAAGAATTTTGCCTGTGGGATCAGGGTATCGCCCCTCATTCGAATTGTCGTCGGATGGCGAATCCAACGATCTCATGGGAGCGTCGTCCTGCCCAGCCGTTCGTGTGGAGGAGCCCACCAAACTCCCGTATATTAACATAAGTAAGTGCCTACGAGTTTGTCAGCCCCAGTGTTGTGTCTAACCCCCTTGTGTTTGGTGTCATTCGACCCCGTTCTTCGTCCTGGGACCGAATTAAACCCTGGCCCACCAAAATTCCCAGGGAACCCTGCACCACAGCCCCTGATGCCCTGCGCTTTTTTCTTTTTTATCGTTTGCTCTCTCTAATCGACCTTTTTGGTCGTTGTTGGTTGTTGTCTGTCGATTTCTTTTTTTGTGATTTTCTACATGAACTTTTGGCCGCTGCGTGGTCTTTTGTTTCTTCTCTACTACTGGGCGGTTCTTGACTAAATTCGTCTCTCTCTTGGAATGTACACATGGATATCTAATTATTATTAATAATTATAGTTAAATTGTATTAATACATATATTATAGGGCTGTATATTACACCCAAGCCAGAGATACACATAAATATACATATTCTATATATCCGGATAGTTAAAACAAAAACAAACTCGACATTAAAATTGTAAGTTTTACAGGATCTCGTAGATATACCTGGGTGCGTACATATTGGCTTAAGGGGGGGTTGGACCCAGCCGTGGCTCCAGCGACGCTCAGGCGCGGGTGCCTTCCCAGTGGATGATTCCAAGAGGGTGCACTGTCCCCAGCCTCGGTTTGGGGCCCTTCCAATGGTCCGTTGTCCCGCCCGGGAATGTCTGAAAGGTGGCTTGGATGTCGCGAAATTTTGAATGAAGATAAATACAACTTTCCAGGCAAATAGAAGTACATGTAATGTTCGCATGCAGTTAGGTAGCCAGTATAGGAAGTCCGAAATCAGGACTCTGTCGAGCTCATGATTGCAGTCAACTAATCACCCACTGTTATCGCCAGCATAATAAACCAGACAAATAGGACAAATTCATGAAATATTACTGAACTTTGGACTATAAGCATGTTGCAAATTATGGGAAAACAGAGTTGTGTAGATTTTTTGATGAATGCAATCTGTGGTTTGACGTCTGTGGACCGAAGCGATTAGATTGTTCGATGGCAGATGGCATATTTGGCAATTAAAGAAACGATAGGGTGCGCTACGAAAGTGTTAATTTCAAAGAAGTAATGTTGGTCGTCGACCTGGTAAATAGAGATATAAATGGACATTGATGGGTTTAAATAAATGTCTAGACAGTTTTGTCGATATTCATTGATCGTGGTTATCGCTGCTGGCATCCGAACTCATTAGAGGTGATTTATCTTAATGTAAACCATAGTAGTTCTGAATTATTTATTGAATTCAATACTTCAGCTTCGACCCAGACTGATTTCGGCTTCCAAAATAGTAGATTTTGGCTGAGAAAATTGGAACAAATATTTCATCTATGGCTCAGAAATGCAGGCGCGAGACAGTTCTTTGTCTCGGCAGTTTTCTTTGAAGCTAGACAGACGAGAGTTTACAGTATAACCACCCTTGTAAATTTTCTGATTGGACTGTCGTTTTGAAATCTGGAAATTAGCTTGGAGTTTCGAGTTGCCTCTGTTTGGCAGGTTACGGCGATTTCATAGAGAATATAGAGATGAAATGTCGACATCGGAGGTACCGCCCTGCGAATACGAATCAGTCTGACTTCGGCAGCACGGAGTTCGGTCGACTCTACTGACCGGTTCCGCGCTTGACTAATTTTATATTGCTGCAATGTTGTCTCGCTTGGACTTTAGACTCGAAATGCAGTGGTTTTACTCACATTTTAGTTCGTGGTTTGTAGGGCTACTTGGTTTTCTTTTCGTTACTTTGTGTGATAATGTATACATGCTAATATGATATGTATATGTATGTAGGTGTGCATAGAGTGAATTGGTTTTTGGTAACATCATTGTTCTTCCTCATGTGATATGTAAACGAGACACCGGTAGGACCGAAGCTAGGGTACCTGATCTAAGGGATCTCACGGCAAACTTTTCTTTAATAGACGATATGGCCGCCCGATCGACAAGGCTTTAGTGCTCCACCTCCCTGATTACACTGCCCGGGTCCATACAGTATTTTAAGACTGAGTTATACAGCGAGACGCGGCGTACTAGAGGATGTGCGACTAGGAAAGAACGTCCATAAAATGGTTCCGACTGTTCCCGTGGTGCACCTACCCTAACATATGGTTTCTTGGCTAACTGCTAAGTAGAACCACAACAGTCACTCTCCAGTGATTCAAAATTTATACCGTATGTTTATTTAATAGGGCGTAGCCCACGCATTGATAGTATTACCAGGGGAACGGCTGGAAGGAATGCCGGACAAAGTGGAGTCACTGAATATATAGTCCCAGCTCTGTAAGATCGAAGTTTCGGAGTGGTGTGTACCTAAAGAACTCGTGCACTTGGAGTGCAATTTGATTTGACGAGGAGGGTTCATGTTTGCTCCGACTTTTGTCGACTGTGCATTCGAACTTCGTAGGGTATGTTGGACGAAACTAGCAAATATTCGCGGCTCAAACTACAAAAGAACAGCGGTTAAAGCTACTCTAGATTTTGCTGTCAGATTTGCTAGGGTAGTGCAAAATAAAATTAGCACGCACCCAGTACATAGAGTCGATGCGACGATCAGGATAGCTGTTTCGGATCCCACCTCGCTCGCTAGGGAGCATAAGCTAGAGCCGCGCTCTAAAATAAAGAAAATTCAATAATATGCTCGCTACACCGCCCAACAACAATAGTATTAACATATCGCTAAGCAGCACCCCTTATTTAGACACAACAATATAAGTTTATGCAAGCTCGTACTCACATTGACTAGTGGGCTGATACTCGAACAGCGAGACGTAGTCTCTCCTCGAAGTGGACTATCAGGATAGGGCCCAGGCCAACTTTTACTTAGAATAGAACCGCCTCATTGTAAGTACATGTTCATGCTTAATTAGAGTTGCACGGAAGACTATTCCAGAACTAAGCTTGGAGATAGAACAGAACTCCTCAGTCATCATGGTATTAGGCACTCGCTGATATCACACGTGCGATCGGAAATTGCGAGTGAGAGACTGATATTTGCGGCATAGACCTACCTAGGAATGACAATAGTTATCAATAATCAGACCCCGAGATGGGTGTACTGTGTGAAATAAAAGCGCTAGGATCTAGGAGCACGTTAGTCTCGGGGACATGAGCGGGGCCACGCCGGCGATATTACGTGCTCTGAGCATATAGGATACGTCGGAACTGTGGAACGCTTTTCCATTAGTAAGGACTCGCGCCCTCGCTGTCGGCCTGGCACCGCCTACGTCTCTGGACGATGCGGGTGATGGTTTAATTATGGATGTGTGGAGATCGTAATTTTTCCGAGATATCACCCGCCGTCATGTCGATATAGAACGTATTTGAAATGGGAGCGACCCACCACGTATTTGAAATGGGAGCGACCCACCTGACCAAAGTATTGATTCATTTGGATTCCACATTCTGTAATAGGTATATTTGATACATGATCGGTCATCCAGTTGAATAGAAGGCAGTGAGGTTTGGTATAGGAATTGCATCATAACGGGACGACAAAAACGCTTTAGGGAAGTTAGGTGAGGGTTGGAGGAATCGGGAGATGAACTCAGAAAATTTGGTGCTCACAACCAGGTATTGATTGGCAAAGTGGTGAACCTAATGTTTGTAATCATGCATTTATTGATGCCATTTTCAATCTAACGTTTATAATAAAGCATTGGTATGTATCGTATTCTATTAAGTGCTCATAACCATGCATTGATATATTTCATATTCGACGTATAATAACCTAGGCATGATGCTTTGATTCTCTGTGTTTCTACTAAACTGTTTATTATGGCTATTCAGGACCTTTATCCTTTGTGTCCGCATATATGCCCCTGATTAATTAGCAATTATCAGTACCTAAGGCTTAGGAGGAGCTACACATATGACGTCCTCGACTAATGGTAGCGCCGCGCTTAAGGTGAGCGTATTTCGAAGCGCACCGGGCATATCTCTCGACCCATAGCTGTACGATGTCTCGCTAAAATTGAATGTGGTGGGGATGATGACTGTCTCTCGGTCCGATATTTTTAGGGGATCGCGCCCGCTCACATTGACCCTTTCTTCCTTCGAATGACGTTGACAAGCAGTATAGATGATGATATCAATCTGATATACAACATGGGAACGCTCGTTTGTGCATAACCAGTACTGTTTTGTATACTCTCTTTTTAATGCCCATGTTTAGCTTGTACATATCTAAATAAAATCTAGAAAACCAACCAACGTGTCCCGTGTTATTTAATGCAAGGCGCGATATGTGCGTCCGTGTGGACCGGTCAATCGTACGCGCTGCGGCTTCTGATCCCAAGCATTAGCGCGTAGTGTTCACTAAAATGTCACCACCATTGTCAATATAACGACGAAGGAATATCGAGATGATTCCACGGGATTAACTGGGGAAATTGCTTGTGTAAACGCCAAATATCAATTGTACCCAAAATTTTACTAGGCAATCCACATCGTTCACAATAAGTAATCACAGTTAACAAAGCATTGATCAAAGTGTCCGACGGTAAACCTCCAGGGACTATCGGAACCCTGGGAGGGCCACACATAGGCTGCGATCCATCAACAGAATAGATGAAACAACTGGTCGAACTGAGTATAAAAATTTACACGACATGTTCAACCCTTGCGCTACCTCATTTCTAAACTATGACGAATAGAACACCTTCCAGATGAGCTTAGAAAGACAGACAAAACAACTTCCTTTAGACAGTATAGGGAATATTGGTTTGACATTATAACCTGTGAGCAGGTTTCGATGTCAACCTTCCTGGGGGACCTCAGAAATCATACCAGCTTCTAGACACGTGCGCAATCAATCGGGCGGGATCCGAACACGCCTCGTGAAGCGCGCCTGCAACCTGCTAAGCTCCATAGCTTCTTGGGTCTGACCAGGGAAAGCATTAAGATCGCCAGAATAGGAACTTTTATGGTCCACCCTTGAGGTTATCATAGCCGGAGTCATATAGGCATGGTGTTAGGAAGTTGCGCCATGCAGCAGCGTACTGTTGTTACATTATGAGCTTATGTACGTCTGCGGCAGTTCAACCCGATAAATCAAAGAAGTCGCTCAGTTAACTAAACGAAATAGTAGATTTGCAGCCAAATTGTTGCGGTATTGCATTCGAAGTCGGTGCCGTTTCACCAGTGCCTACAATCAATCATTCGCCAGAAGTCGAGCAAACGCTATATATATTGTTTACATACATTCCATCACAGTAGCTGTGTTAATGGCTGTGTCCCGTTTCATCCAAAGTCTCAGTTCATTCAAATTGTATTATGTAAACATTAAAGTTTTAAAACTAACCATTGTCTCGTTTCATCCAAACAGCGTCTCGTTTCATCCAAATATTTTGCTGCTACAACAAATAAAGTCCCGTTTCATCCAAATTGAATCGCGATTCATCCAAAATGTCCGTTAGTTGAGTCCTGATTAGAGTTTTGATGATTGTTGAGTGGTAATAATTTTAGGCTGATCCAAGTAAATAACTACAGCGTGCTAGGTAATCTACTATATTAGTAATCAAGAGATCGGGTGAAATATCAGGATTACGTCGGAATCTATCGAACATCAACTTTTCTTGTGCAAGAAGGCTATCATTCCTGATATAAAATTCGCTCCCCGTACGTGGATCTGAAACATCGTTGGAATAGCGAGCAGTCAATGTTTTCTTGAGTTCCGCAGGAAGGTTGACATCGAAACCTATTCACAGGTTATAATGTCAAACCAATATTCCCTATTATACTGTCTAAAGGA
>JASANE010000820.1:0-10409 GCA_030248225.1 Trileptium ribeirensis
TGCTGTATGTCGGACACGGTTGTTTGACAATGTTTATCTCCGTTCGAAAGATCATATGAAGTATTTGTTCGACAGCCATGCGATATTAAAACTGTTAAAATAATGTTCAAGCGTGCACAGAAAAACTAGTTTGTACAATGAAGCTACTATAAAATAAATCTGTGTTCGGCGACTGTTCGAAAATGGTCAACGTTGTTTCGAGAGCTGTTGGAGACAACTTTTTAGTTTTTCTTAGCTTATATATTCTATAAATATAAAAATTCCATTCTGTAATGAGCCGAAAACGTATTTATTCTTGACGGTCATTTTAAATAAGGCCTATAATATGCTTCTCATATCACTATATAACGGTTGGTTATTGGTAACTTGAGATTTTACTGCAGTTAGAAACAATCAGGGTTCTGGCTGTGTCGTAAATGCTCCAATGGAAGTTTTCCGAATGGCTACAACGGACAAGGGCTTTTCTCTGTATACTACTAATACAAGTTTCATAATTTTGCGTTTTGTGTTATGAATTATTCAAGTTAGTGCTGACCTGAAGTGATTCGACACGATAGAATTTGTATAAATTGTGATCGAAGCAGCGCTATATACACCACAAAGATACTTTGTTACTAAATTGGCTTTTACGGACACGTGACCATGAATGTTAACCAGTGAAATCCGTTTCTTATTTGTTGGAACTGCATGTGCTAATTTTTTTTACCAATGGCATCTACAGATTAGTTATAATTTCACATGTATGCCGAGCTATGCACAGTGTTGTGGCGATATAATTAAACGTTGCCAAGCACTTTGTTTACAAACAAAAAATGCCAGTATTTACTATTGTGATGGTACGTTAATGTAATAAAATCTGTTTTTTTTCTGTATTAGAGCGCACCAAAGGTTTAACACACTAGCTTAATTCCTAGTTAACGTTTATTCTGAATTTCAGTGTACATATTTCAAATTTATAACATACTCTTTATACAGGGGATTTACTAAAAAGTAATATCACAGGTTATACCACGGATTTATTTTATTTGTGATATCTGTTTCGTTAATTAATTTTCCACACTGAATTGGTAATTTCGTCTTCTGTTTTAAAGCATTGTCTCGACTGTCCTCAGATTCTTTTCACATTTAACTATATATATTTGGTAATTATACTTCCACAAGTAATGTATAACTATTTTGGTAAACATTTGGTAAGACAAACTGTTAAAGAGCTAATAAAAACACAAAAATAGACAAATTATGCCTTACGCTTGGTATATCGACAACGGAATGACATAGGTTACACTTAGCTCTTTATGGTTACTTTTGTCAGGAACGTTCTTTTATAATTGATGTTGATGCGAAAGTTTAGAATTTTTAATTTGGGTCACTCCTGAAAACGAAATTATGTGTCCTAGCAGCTCAAATCATTGATTTTTATACTACGTTCAGTCCGATGTAGGAAATGGATCACTACATAAAATTCAACATTGCTAGATTCTTATGAAATTTGTTGAACTACTACCCCGTGAATTGAAATGCGCAGCTGTTCTCAGGTTTACATATTTGCCCAAGTAACCCTGAGGGGCGGTACGTTATAACGTTAGAAAAAAGAGCAGGTGGTTCGGGGGCGGCAGCCTCTCGACTTACGCTTAGGCTTACTATATGTCTCATATAACGACCTTAACTTAGACTTTGGCTTAGTATATCGATAACGGTATAGCCGACATTTTATTTCCGCCCATTAGGGTACTTTGGCCACATAATTTATCTATTATCCATGCTGCAGTTATATTCATATTTTTTCAAAGTTGCATCATAGGGGTGCAATTGTACTAGGACCAGTTCTGGCCTTAAGGGATCCCAGCTGCACCACCATTTTCCTTGGTGTGGTGCCCGGACAACCCCGGC
This sequence comes from Trileptium ribeirensis, assembly GCA_030248225.1. Lineage (NCBI taxonomy): Eukaryota > Metazoa > Nematoda > Enoplea > Enoplida > Thoracostomopsidae > Trileptium > Trileptium ribeirensis. Next base: position 1,891 of record JASANE010000820.1, read on the forward strand.
TTCCACGACTCCACGGTGAACTGCTAGCTGACCTAAACGATTCGCTTAGCTTAGCAGGCTGCCGGCGGGTTAACCAGCATGTTCGGCCTGGCCCTTATGTTGGCCCACGTATCTAGTGATATGAAGATCTCCTTTAGGGAGGGTCAACCCCTAGGCCTGCTCACAGCTAATAAGGCTGACCCGCCTTTCCCTCAATTCCTTATCATCCCTAATGGTGGTGAGTTTCCAGAATTTAATTTGGTAGTCGTGAGCCTGGGCTTCGATAGTGCCCCCGTTTAGCCTAGGGCGGTACCGCTCTCTCGAAAATGTTTGCTCTAGGGAACACTTGGGTACTGATCCCAGAGCCCTTATCTAGTGTGAATAAGTTTGAGTGAAGTAAGGCAGCAACTAAGCAAGCCTACCTATAGATTCCGGAGCTGAGTAAGACATTGGTTTTGCCGTTCACCGCTTCGGCGACGCCTAAGTGGCTCGCGAAATTTCTTAGCCGATTTAGATGAACTTCGCTTGGCATAGTTACAATCAAAACCTGATGAGTTAAACTTTGGTCCTAAGGGATTGTTTTCGACCCTTGTTTTAGAAAGCTTACTTGACCAGTGCTAGCAAAACGTATCGCTAAACATGAACTCAACACTCTAACACTTTATTGAGTTAACTGCATCTTATTGCACTTGAACAAACAGTCACTGTATTTATACAACAATATTACGGGGGTGCCCCGCAGGATACCCCTTATACATGCAACTGGCGATGTGAATTCCTATCAGCGTGACCCCATGTCGTATATTATTTTTTCCTTGTGTTATTTTTCCCTCCCCAAGGCGTGCTATTTTTCCCTCGTGTTAAAATTTTCCCGTGTTATTTTTCCAATGTACAAGGCGGGGTATTTTTCCTCCACGATAAAATTTTCAGTGTGGCAAATTTTTCGTCTTAAACGGTGTATTTCCACTTGTCACAACTTATTCTATGTGCCCCTAATAAAGCTGTAACTACTGAAAATCTAAGAAAACAACATAGAAAAACAATGCACGACGTCCAATTCAGATTTCAATGATAACAATTTGTTCACGCCTTTCTTTTGACTGCGTAGCCCGTGGAAATGTTTTAGGCTCCCATCCAGCCAGACAGATATATAAATGTCGCATCAAGCGTGTGTCGTACGAGATAGTTTTTAGATCTTCTTTCAAAGCTAGACTAAATCCAAACGCTACAGCAAACACTCCACAGTCCAATGAATTTGTCTGTTTTGGTCTGTTTTCCATCTGTATAAACGTGGTACAACACAGAATCACCGGGTGACTGCTGTTGCATCTTGAAGACTTTGCAAACACTCCGAAACTTCCGCCGTTCGCTGTTAGTGATGACAGATGAGGGGTATACTGGGGCTTTTGGATTTGTGGAAACTGAGGTCAAATAATTGACAATATTGCCGTATTGCGAAGGATCCATATTAAATAACTTTTGAAAATCGAAGGTTAAAATGTAGAAAGTTGTAGCTATAAAGTGGACAGAGTAATTTTACAGGGCGGTATAGGAGTACAAGGTAGGAGGTACCGGTGTACAGGCAGTACATTTTTACAGGAGCCTTCTAGAGGGAAGAAAAACATTGGGAAATTTTACCACGGAGGAAAAATACCACGCCTTTAGAGGGAAAAATAACACGGGGAAATTTTACCACGAGGGAAAAATAATATATGACACCCCACGAATTGGGACATGAAAAATCAGTTCTTCACGCCCTACAATTTTATACCTCTTGGGACATGCGTTGACTTCTTGACAGTATACCAACGATCATTTCCTTACCAGTCTCTTGTTGCCTGCGCTTGCAAACACACCCTAGGTTACCGTTATTCAACACATGTTTGTGCTAAATCTTTTCACTCCACGCTGCTTTCAGGTTGGAGTCGTTTCACTGAGTCCGGATGTCTGCTGTGGACCGCCTGCAATGATGGTTTATAATCGAAAAGTCTGCTTGCGTCAGGGTCGGATGGAAAACGCGGATCTTTGTCAAAAAGGGAGGCACTGTCGCGTCTCCCGAGTACAGGGCGACGTTGTTTGTCTTCCTAGAATTTCAGACCTATGCCTGAACCTGAAAACAATTCGCAATAATTAGGACCTTACCGTGTCTACACGGTGTGGTGGTCCGCTCCTAATAATTTGGTTTAGGCTTGGAGAGGCACTTGGTTTGTATCCTTCTCAGGGGCGTAGGTCGACCAAGGGGTGCGGTCTCGAACAATTTTGATTAAATTCGAATCGGATAGACGTCGCAGCTGACTCCATTTCACTCCGTAAATTGGTTAACCACCTCTCCGGGCATTTTCATTTCATGTGCTGGCACTCAGTCATTTGCAAGCACCGATCCGGCGCGACTGCTGCCGCGCCCCTCAGCCGAAAATAGCTTGATTTGAAAATATAAGAAGGCGACTGCGAAAGTTTACCTTTGAGACACTTCGAAAACCCTCGTTTCGCTAAAACAGTGAAAAAGCAGGAAAACACAACGCACGAAGGGTCGTGACACGTCACTCCCTTTGGAGCAGCCGCATCGACCCAACGATAGTTATCGATTGTTGAAAATCGTGACGGGGTGCTCTACGGATCCCTCACGGCATGAGACCCGTCTGGTTTTGAGGTTAACGAGTTGATTTCACTGGATATAAGCAAAAGCTCATGGCATGAGCTCGAATTTGGTGGTTGGCGTCAGGGGTTTCGTTCTTTAGATTTATTGTATGACCGCATGTCCCGCGTGCAAATGACTACGTCGGTCTTGAGCAGTACGTTCCTCCTGCTCCCCAGCAGATGAGCCTTTCACTTGGGTGACCTGGAGCCGTCCGCGTTTTGCGATCCTACCATATAAGCTACTTATGTTACCAACTTGAAAGCGTGCACGGGGATCCTGAAGCAAGATCGAAATAGGGTTTACTAATTTTGTAAGGCAGTTCGAGGTTCCGTAGTGTCCTAACGTTCCAACTCGCGCTGCGGCGACCTAAACTATTTCATTTAAATCGATGAAGTCCCCTACTGTGTCTACGCGGCATGGAGAACTAGTTTTGAAACGAATCGCTAGTTAGGTGATAAATAGAATTCTCAGGGAATAGCCCTAGCGAAAATTACCACTTTATGCTTAAATGATTTTCGGCTCACGCGGCTGCCTTCAGGTCACGGCAATTCTCTTAACGCCTTATCCCTCCCGTTTCGCTGTGTCCTTCCCCCTTCCCCTTGAGTACTCCTTACTCCTCTACTTCTATTCACATCATTTAAAAGTGAATTTTCGCCCCCGGGAATAGAAAACCAAAAAACGCGACTCGGCGAGCTGGGGAACCAGTCGAGAATCGAAAGCTTTGTGATCAATTTTGACGCGATCTCTTTCATTTTGTCGGGACTCGCACCTACGGATGCGCGGAACATCCGTCGGACGCTCCAGCACCCGCAAGGGCAGCCCTCATGGATAAATTTTGAGAATGAAAGAAAGATCGTCAGGAGGGACTCTGCACTGCGTCTACACAGTGAAAGCCGCTCTTGGGAAAATTAAAACCAGAAAAGAAACGAAAACCCAGCAGAAAACCGCTCGAACAAAAGTGTAAAAGAGGCGACAGCCGCCTAAAACTAAAAACCGCCGACTCTGCGGCCACTTCTCTCAACTAGTCCCGACGCTGCGTTAGGCCTTCTCCTTTTATACTAGACTTTAACCCCGCTCCTCCAGTTCTCCTCTCCTGTTGCCTTGGCCCCGCAGACGTTATGCGACAAAATTTAAAATATCGCTCAATAAACACAAGAACATAAAAACAATGCCACAATCGGGTAGCGACTGAAACGCACTATAAACACTACACCGACACAGCGCCCTTACAACGTCGTAAACAACTTTAGCTGGGCAGTGGCCGAAGCCTGCCAACAAGCCCTAAACCTCACGCTGGTCAGCGAGCGGCTTTTGAATCAGAAAAATATACGAGCGCTCAGGGCGCTCGCAACATCCTAAGAGCTTAGGATATTCCTTGAGATTGCGGACGAACGAAAAGGAGTAGGTGGCCGGGGGCGGGGTCACATCCATGCCCTGGCTGGTCGCCTACTGATAAAAATAGAATTTTAAGTGTAAACCAAATAGGTGGCCTGTTAGAGGTAGTTTTAAGAGCTAAATATAGAAAATTTTGGTGCCCCGAGAGGGTTAGTGAGATCCAGCACGGGTAGATAGGTTTTGGTGTAGCCAGCGTCTGATGAGATGGTTAGTGTAAGATCCCGTGGATGTGTGGGGACCCAAAATTGGGAGATTTTAGTAAGTTTTGTCGTGATTTGTGGCCTTGAAAATTGGTCGTTTAAACGCCTAGTTAGGGGTCCATAAGTATTTACGGGTGAGTGCTACGTTGACCGGAATGCGAAATTTTGAACACTTGAGAGACCCTATTGATAGCATGACAAGCCTATCTTACCGTAAGTGTCAAAAACTATTAAAATTTGGCTTTTAAACAAACCCTATGAAAATGACGTTTTAAATAAATTTTGTTACGTTTCTTTCCCGTCAATTTGATCTCTGACTTCAGTCCATGATTCAGCTATACCACAGCTGCATGCTGGAACAGGTCCTCAAAATCCAAATTGTAACAAAACTCCCCACCTTGAATTTTAGGTAAAGATTCCGCGTAACATCCCGACCTGTCCGGACATGCAGTACAAAATACGCTTTTTATAACATAACCATCGTTATCAACAACATCATTATTGCATCACTTATCATGGGAGTGCACCGGGATCGGCCGTAGGGTACCGGCTCAATGAGACTGAAAGTAAAATCGCAGAAATTTCGGTCCCCTTGTCCCAGGCCTATCCGAGTGCGCCACCACTTTCCCCACAATACATTATTACAGCAATACGTATGATACCATTAAATTCATTTGGGGTCGACCAGATACCATATGTCAAAATCACGATTATTTCACTGTGGTGCGAAAATCACCCCGTGCACCTCAGGCGGGTGGAGCGTGACGATACAACAGATTATAATCATGATACATCTTTATTTTATAACAACAATGAATGGTACACAATGTAAAGCTTGAATCACGCTCCACTGGTATCCGATCACCCATCATGTTAAGTTTGCCTTTTTTGACCCTAATTTGGAGGTTTTCTCTACTTTAGATATTCTGTTAAAAATCCCTGAAAATCTGGGGCTCTTACACAATGGCTTGCATAACATTGCATTAGTCATTTTTCGTTATAAAACTATTGAACCAATATAGCACACGGCATACCACAATGAATGGAAAACTATGAACCATCTAACCTGTTTTGAAGTGTACCCGTCTTGTTTGCGAGGAATTTAACCCAGGCATGGCAAAACGAAAGGAACGTTGTAAGTAGCAGCACATTCTTGTGAGACAAAATGTACTCACTATGTAGTAAGCGTGAAATATGTTTCAAACTGCAGTTTCTGATGAGGGTTTTATGTAACCCTCATTTCCTTGGATGCATCCAAGAAATCGTTTTCCTACGCCAGATAGATTGATTTCAAAGGCCTAACACATGTGTAAAGGTTAGTTTTATGCCAATTTCATTTTCCATGCTGTAACAGCGCAGCGATATGTATAAAAGTAATATTTTTGTACAAACTGCATGATTTTTATGTGAACAGTTTAGGGACACATTTAATGGCACTATCATGCCAATTTCATTTTCCCTGTTATAACAGAATGTGCGAATCTAATATTTTTATATCTATTTAGTATTTTCTTCTAACCGCGCAACGTCGTGTGTATAGTTAGTATTATTATACTAATTCCACATTTTTGTTAACGGCGCACTGACATGCGTAAATGTAATAGTTTTGTGCCAATTTCATGTTTTCTGAAAACATCATACCTACATGTGCAGAGATATAATATTTTTGTGCCAATTTTTGTTAACAGTGTAGAGACATGTGTAAATGGCAATATTTTTATGCGAATTTCGCAGTTTGTGTTATATCATTGTAGCGACATGTGCAAAACTAACATTTTTGCCAATTTCGCATGTCTCTCTAACTGCACAATTCTGTGTGTAAAGGTAATATTTTTGGCCTCAATTTTATGTTTTCTGTTATAAAAGGGCTGCGAGTAGTAACTTTTTTATTACAATATCTCATTTTCTATTATAAGGGCAGCAACATGTTTGGTAAAATATCTATGGGCCGTTTACACTTTCTTTTCCTACAGGCACAACGTTAAAACTAAATGCCAAAAATCTGATATTTTAGGGCAGTTTTAGTTTGTCAAAGTAATCGGGCTGTGACATTGTTTTTGTCAAACTGGGCATCATACTTGCATAATTGCATTGTACTGTTCGACGTCTACAATTCCATTCTACTCTTATTTTTCAAGTATGTTTCCTGAATCTGATACAGAAGGCACGCAAGCTTTGAATCATATATAACGATATCTATGACGAAGTGACTTGCTAATTTTTTTACGCTGCGCTACCCAGCTCGTTGCCTGTCCAGTTTTTGCATGAGAAATTTTTTGAACTAGATGCTTCGCGAAGATCGTTGGGCTGCTACTGTTTAAGAAACATTCCGCATTTAATTTTTATTGCCAACTCTGCCAGTTGGCATCAGCACATATTGCGACGTATCATCCTAACTAAGTATGTATCGTTACGCATGTTTGCAAGTGCATTGCCTTTCGCCCTGTTTGCGAAATTCTCTAAGGAACCGAGCAACTGCTTCAGATAGCTCAATGGCTTTCGTACGCCGCTCTCACAACCGCAATCGGCGTTCAAATCATCGGTTTGAGTTTTGTCAAAGATTGGGCGACACAGAAACTAGCTCAGGCGTCAGGGAATTAAAAATGTTTAGTTTTAACCATTACGCGATTTTTGTATGACGTTGCTATGGAATTTTGCTGAGGTCGTCAGCATTGAGCTAAGCCATGTCAAAAGCATCATCAGAACGTAGTAGAAACTGTGTGTTGTAGGGGTGAAGTCTTTAAAAAATTTTGTCTGCGTGTGTGATCGGCCATAACTCGAGAACGAGTTAAACGGTTTTCAAGATCTTGGGCTCATTCGAACCAGCATAGTCGATTTACATCCCCGAGCATTTTTTTGATTTGGGGTCTGGTTCCGGGGTTTGGGTTTAAAATGTGTGGTTTTGCCCCATTTTAGTACCCTTCACGAAAGCAAGGTTATTTTTATCTTAACTTTCGCATTTTTTCTCTGGATGGTTTTGTTTCATAGTAAAATGACAAATTCCGATGCCTCTTTTTTGTTTTTCGATTAAGGCTCGGTTCTGGAATTATGGTGCTTGAGGTACGGGGGTATGGCGCCCCAATGGTTCCTCGACCCAAAATTTGAAAATTTGTTCTGACGTCTTGGGCGGCTTATAAGTTTTACCTGTGGGCCGTCGGGCATGGGAAACTCCTTGTGGGTGCTGGTTTTTTGCTCTGTGAACATGGCTCGATGGTTACGGGGTATAACGTCCCACGGTTCGGGGTCAGAAATCAAAATGAGGGTTTTTCACCCCATTTTAGTACCCTTCCCGGAAGTAAGGTTGTTTTTATTTTAACTTTTGAATTTTTATGTCTGGTTGGTTTTATTCTACAGTAAAATGATTGTTTTTCGATTAAGGCTCCGGTTCTAGAGTTATAGGGTTTGAGGCATGACACAATCATTGTTCCTCGACCCAAAATTAGAAAATTTGTTCTGACGTCCTGGACGGCTGAAAAGTTTCACTTGGGGGTTTTCGGGCATGGGAAACTCACTGCTAGTGCTGGTTTTACTATGAGACTCGTGGGCACAGGGTTAAGGCGCCCTTTTGTTCAGGGTCAGAAGTCAAAATGAGGGTTTTACCCCATTTTAGTACCCTTCTCAAGGTTATTTTTAGCTTAACATTCTAATTTTTTATTGAGGTTGGTTTTAGTTCATAGTAATATTATAAAAGCCGATGCGTCTTTTTGTTTTTTGATTAAGGCTCCGGTTCTAGAGTTATCGCGTTTGAGGTATGGCGCCCTCAGGGTTCCACGACCCAAAATTGGAAAATTTGTTCTGACGTCCTCGACGGCTGAAAAGTATCACTTGTCGGTTTTCGGGCATCGGAAACTCATTGCCAGTGTTGGTTTTACCGTGACACCCGTGGTTCCGTGGGTACGAGGGTATGGCACGCCTTGAGTCGGGGTCAGAGGTCAAAATAAGAGTTTTTACCCCATTTTAGTACCCTTCACATAAGCAAGGTTATTTTCATCTTAACATTATCTCTGGTTGGTTATATTTCATAACAAAATCATAAATGACGATGCCTCTTTTTCGTTATTCGATTAAGGATCTGGTTTGGTGTTATGGGGTTTGAGGTATGGCATCGTCACGGTTCCTCGACCCAAAATTTTTTCTGACGTTCTGGGCGGCAGAGAAGTTTCACTTGGGGGTATCGGGCATGGTAAACTCATTGCCAATGTTGGTTTTACTCTGCGACCCATGGTTCGATGGGTATGAGGGTAAGGCGACCCCTTGGTTGGGGCTCAGAGGTAAGCAATACGTAACTGAACGAAGTAACTAACATA
>JASANE010000821.1:0-34503 GCA_030248225.1 Trileptium ribeirensis
CTACATTATCTGTTTGATTTAAATGTGGAATTTTGCATAATTTTTTAGGAAAAAGTTATCCGCTTTAGTGAAAATTTGTCTTAAATGCTTTATACCAACCCTTTAAATTTTTCTTGTTTCAGTTGAAATGCGCCGAAATTAACAGGCTATGTAATGTAATAAAATTTTCAAAGAGCAGTTTATATTGACAACCCTGCCATAGGAAAACTACATCACAAGATAGAAAGCTGAGAAATTCTTGTAGGTTTTGGGCGTTATTTGCCAAGTGTGTTAACGGATAAACTACAACGTGGCTTTAAACTGTATTATGTTGTTGATTTTGCAGCTTATCAGTGTTCTCCGTGTATAATTTCGTCTTATAACAAGACACCCAGACACCGAACGTTCCCAGTGGCGTTTCTCGTTTATAGATAACTAAATTCTTGAAAAGTTTTTGTAAAAGATTAGTTTAGCTTTAAAACAATTAACAGGTTGTAGCGGTCAATTTGTATAAAAAAATTGTTGAAACGTTTATTTTATAAAAAAATTAATTATATTGTAGTATCGGATACCTGAGAACATGTATATATTGTCGTTTAGTGTGGTCGGACACATTTGAGGCGTGCAATCATGTAGTGTATATGTTGGTATGGTGCATTATCGATGTGATGCGACGTTTATATAGTTTCAAGTTATCAATTAATTCATAAAATATACAAATTTCATGACATAAAATTTGTATTTGATAATTCTCAATCATCATGTATGATTTCGCTAGGCGTAATTTGCGCTTTAGGCACCGCAGCAGCGGCCTACGATTTAGTGCGAAAAGCCGGTGGAAACGTTGTGTATTTGATCGTTCTCATTGAATTAACTTATCTTCCTGGAAGCCGCCTTCTCAAGGAAAAATCCGTCAACTACCATTCCGTGATTCAAATGGACTCTTAATTTTGTTGATCATTGCAATTTCAGATCCACCATGTAAAACTTAGAAGCAGTTATTGTAGTTAATGAGCTATTTATGTGCAATTTAGAGAAATAATGCGTAGTGAATTTTAAATCTAGCATACCGATAATACACTCCTGTTAAATTCAAATCACAATCCTTTGGAAATTCATAAATTGAAGCTAAAGAATAATAATTGTAACACAGTTTCTATCGAGGTCGGACCGATCCGTCGCGAACCTGCTAAATTTTAATCCGGAGCGGCCCTTTTATAACCGGGCGTCGTCTGTTTGCTCGAAATAAAGGATATATGCGACATAAATATACAAAAATAAAACGTGAAATGAGCGCGACGAAAAATTATAAGCATGAATTTAAAATTATCGAACTGTATACTGAAATTGCTGAATTCTAGCAAAACGCAAAAATACAAACAGGTTGAGCTCTAGAAAACACGTGTCATTCTAACTACTTGAAAAAGTACAAATAAAACACATAATGCCTGATTTGAATACTTATGTTCCAGGTGCTATTCAACATCAAGTTATCCTCGACTTTTTTCATGTTTACCTTATTTTTGAAATGATATAACTCTGTTTGCTGTATTGTACTGTCGCAGCACACACCGAAAAACACATTATCTACACGCATGCATTCCATAATTTGGTTATTAGTTTTCGGGCAAGACACTGACAAGACTCCTGTGCGGTTTCAAACAACAATCGGTTCAGCACAGCTGGGCTGAGGGAGCTATCTCAAACAGGATTGAAAATATGACCCGCGGGTCACGGATCAACTTTCTAAGGTTTCCAGTTGATCAACGCGAGTAACGGGTCAAGTACTTGACGCGCGCCCGGGTCAGCCTGGGTCGCGGCGTCCCTCAATACCTAAACATTACGTGCCAACATATTCCGAAAATTTCCATTTTCTGTGGACAAATTAATAAGGCAGACCATTGCGACTGTATGATTCTATAGTATATATATATATTCTAAGTTGATCCCAGCTACTATTGGGCCTTTACCGCAATTAATTCGAGAAAATATGGAGTTTTGTACCTAATCCACAGCCTTATCGAAAAGAAACATAACCTATTATTTTGCCGCATGTATATAGGCATATCGTTGTGCCTTTTACTGCGTTTGGCAATGTCCAAGCTGAAATTTGCGACGCCGACGGTCCAAACTAATTTCTGTCGTTTCTGCACAATAATCTTGTTGCGACTGGCATAATGGCAATTTATTACGTAGCGGGGCATGAAGATTCTATTTCTGGTTTTGCTTGTTGTTTTTCTTTTGGTTTCTCCTTTTTTCAATTATCGTTAAATCGCAACAATTTTTACGGTAGTTGGGAATTCACCGACCCAGGCGCTTTGTATATTACTATGCTACTCGATTAGTAATTAAAATATAGTATTAATATTAAGCATTTATAGATGGATAACGTGCAAATTCTAAAATCGAAAGTGTTGAAGTCAAACCTAAAACTTTTTGACAGTGAAAAAGGAAAATCTGACCGTTGGAAAACATTAACTAATGCATCACACCAGGGATTACGGCGACGAAGTCATTTAAGGTTGAGCACGCTGCCGTGTATGCGACAATTGCGTCCTAAAATTTATTATAATGTATGTTGTACAGTGAGCGCTGTCAAATTAACCTGGTAAACACAGACGATATACATACACATCTCTCCATCGATGCTTATGGGGGTAAAATGGTTACCCTCCTTGAGGATGGGACCGTTCCCACCCCTCCACCTGACAGGTTGTGTAACCCTCCATCCTCGGTGGAACTCCAGCGGCCGCACTTCCCCCATGTCGATCGGCTGACCGCCCTGAGAGGCCGCAAGACTCCCCCATATTCCAAGGTCCATGCTACCACCGCCCTGGGACGTCGGCCCTTGAGCATATATTAATATCTCCGTGCTGCGCTCTTCTGTTAACTATTTCATTCAATAAGGTTTGTCTTGGCTTAAGGAGGTAACGAGCATATCTCCGTGTTAGTCAGATATTAGGTATACATGCAAATTCTCCAACGTTCCCCGCAATGTTTGCACAGCCTTTATATTACAGATCACAGCATGAGGTTGAAATCCGGATCAAGCCGGTCGCGACCAGGAATTCAACCCGCGGGTCACGTCAAACGGGTCTGGACTCCAGCCGCGGACCAGTGCGGGAAGGGAGACGACCCATGATAATGGGAATAAAAATTAGGCTACTCTTCTAACGAGTATGTATCATTTGATTACTAACTCGTAAGTAGCACTTATGTTTGGAATATAAGTACACTCAAAATACATTCTGTGAAATTTAAAAGAAATTTCTTTGAATTTTGCACCACCAGATATTCTTTTAAAATTCAAAGAAATATTCCTTGATATATCAAAGAATTCTCTTTGAAATTTGAAAGATATGTAATTATGCAAAAAATACTTCTTTGAAATTTCAAAGAATGTTTCTTTTCATTTTAAAAGAATATCTGGTGGTGCAAAATTCAAAGAAATTTCTTTTAAATTTCATAGAAACCTATTTTCAGTGTACCGTTCTCTCATGTATGTAATTGTATAACATCCGATCGCATCCGATGTATGTAATCGTTAAACAATCATGCGTTTATCTGTACCTATATTTATGCATTTAATGTTCGGTATATTTATGCATTCAATATTCGGATTTGTGTTTGTGCTGCTTGAGAGTTTTGTAGTAGTTTCTAATCATAAAGTGTCCCATTAATGGTCGAATTCAGTTCTACTTTATATGCTGTTTAATAGTATATATTCTTACATCGACGTCTGGATTCACAGAGCTCTATCGCTTAACCCTTTCCCGCATACAGCCACACGTGAGTGACAGTGTACGTTACGATTTCAATACTGAGTTTGTCGTGTGGCGGCCTTTTGCATTACACTTTCTTACTTGTTCGGACGCTTTGTGAGGAGGTTCCTTAAGTAATCAACAGCTCCTAAATAGCGCAGTGGCTAACGTACATGTCTCTCATCTGCACTACTTTGTTCATACCTTCGCGACAGAAGTTTGCTTAACATTGCACTAAATACACAATACTTTATGCAGGAAAGGCTTAAGGGCCATCGCAAATTGAACGATTAGAGCGCGTCCAAAAGCATGTTGTATGGGGTACTCAGGAGGCACGCTACCGCACGGTCAATATAAAGTTGGCGAAATAAAAATTATTCAATTGTGTGTTGAATGCAGGCAGAGCGAGTCGGAACTTTATTGTTTGTTTTCATATAGAGAACATGCATTGCGGGTGGCTTTCACGTATTTAGCTTATGTTGGTGCGGCGGCAGTGGGATGTCGATCTCTGAATATTTCTAGATGAGTAACTAGCACTGAACTGAACTAACATTATCACTGAACAGACGGCACAAATTTGAAAATTCATTCGGTTATTTTTAACCATGAATTCGAGTGAATGTTGACTCAATTTGGGTAAGGTTTTGACTAAACTTGAGTCAAGATTGACTCAAGGTGAGCCAAAAATTGACTCAACTTGAGTCAATGTGTAGCTCCAGTTTAGGGTGAAAAAGGTGATTGACTCGTCGGTCCATGTCAACTTTAGGGGCCGAAGGATAATGCATGCCATGTCATTTCGATATAACAAGCCTAAGCTAAGGTCCCTATGTGAGCCATGTACTAAGCCTAAGTCGGGGGCGCCCCCCGCGGAACCCATTGTTCTAAGCTGTTCTTTTTTCTAACGTTATAACATCCGGCCCCTAAAGTTGACATGAGCCGACTCATCTATACTAAAACTAACTTCCTGCCTGTCCAGTCAGACATACAGATTAATTTATTAAAATTAAATATAATATCCATCACTTGGTGTTACATGATAGATTGCCTCTTTATAGCCTTCTAAGCTGTAAACAAAATCATAAGAATGTACATAGTGAATCTGTGGCAATAGTGCCAATTTAGATGGTATTTAAATACTGACGCGACATTTTTAGTATACAAAACAATCCTACATGTTTATGGGAAGTCCAAGGCCTCATCTTGAAGGACTCTTCTGCCCCCTTGGGTATCTCGCACCTTGAGAATAGTGCATATAACCCTGCAACCGTTAATTACAATTATTTATATCTAAAAATTCAGTAATTTGTACAAAAGCCTATTTTAAACTTGTCGGCAAAACTGATATAGCATTAATGCTTTCAAAAACTGAATGACAAAGACAACACCATCTCAAATAAAATGAAACTAAAAGTTGATTCTGTCAAGCATCGTTTCACAATGCATCAACTAGTCTACTAATAGTCGTTGCTACAGAGCTGCTATAAATAATAACAGCTTTGTTATAACACGTGAGTTCGTTTGCGAAAATCAAGACTGGCATCATTACATAATTCGCGTTCAAATTTCCAGCATCGGGACGGGATTCGCTATTTTAGTAGATGTGAATAGGAGTATTTTAATATACGAACGTTGTTTTCGTACACGTACATTTCTTTTTTTCGGGCGTTCGTTCGCTAATTTAAACACGAATTATTTCTGAATGGGTGAAAACATATTGTAATAAAAGTTGACAAATTGAGATGAATGCCGTTTCTCCCACCATGGAATATGTCTGGAGGCAACCATACAGGTCGTCTTTCAAGGTTTCTGGTAAATTAAATCTAACAAATTGTACAAAGTTTAACCCAACAATTCATTATACTAAGCGCCTAGATCGTCGAATTTCAAACTACCGTAAAAATTGTTGGACTTTAATGATAATTGAAAATAAGACAAGTATCTCTTTGTATAGCTATGTAATAATTTTCCATTATACTAGTCGCCACAAGATTATAATGCAGAAACGAGTAGAAATTCGTTTGGATCGCCGGCGTCGCAAACTACAGTTTGGACATAGTCAAAAGTACTAAAAGGCTAGGTGACCATATCTTTGTGGCAAAATAACATACTGGGTTATGCTTCTTTTCTATAAGACTTTTTTATCGAATTTTGTGCACTAAAGGTCTAGCGGTAGATGGAAATATTGGTAATCCACTGTAATTTCCTAATTTTTGCTAATATCGAAAGATATCCAACCAATACAGACGTAGGAATGCCGATACCAATATTCGTCAAAGCTATATATATATAAATATATATCATATATTTCGCAATATTAGACCGGGGTTGGAAGTTAGTCGGTCAACCCTCGGGTTGCGCAAAGGCGGTGCGATGTTAGGCGTTCCCGGCATGCGCGGGTCAAGTGGAATACCGCTACAAACAACATTAGAATAACGAAGAGTAAGACTTACCATAAACAATATAAACTGCGGTTGTAGCTCGCAGAGCCTGGCTCTGGACCATTATATAACGTGTTTTGTTTATTTTTACGCTTTTTAAGATAGCATTGTACCAGGCAATAGCAACAGTTGCAATGTATACAATGAAGCTAAGGATCAACGTGATCTGCAGTCGTTCTAATATTGTTCCCGATATTTTCATTTTGGCAAGAAAAATACAATGAGATCGCTGCAAAAGAATATTGTGAAATCGGCGATGTATAGCTTAGGCGCGAGTAAAACTCCTGAAAGCACGAGCTGCAATGAGGGACGACTTAACAGCCTGGAGAAACTGAGTAGAATGGTATTCTGAACGATATGGGCTTATGAATTTCGTGTTAGTGGTTTTACCTCAATAGAGATTTGTTGGAAGTCATTATAGTATATACGTCTTGAAACTAAATGTTAAAAACTTTACCCTGACATGTATATACAGTTTATCTTGACTCCAACTGTCAGCTGTCTGTAGTACTGTTGTAGCGGCTTAATATTGCACGGACGGAGCAGCCTAGTAGCAGGGAGGGCTGAGTTTCTAGCAAGTAACATGTTCTGTTTCGCTTCCGATTGTTTTAGGTAATATATCTGAAAATAGCGTAAATTTTTGTATTTTCACTGCGAATTATGTGTTATTTTGGTGACGCACTTATCGTAGCCCAGAATTTTACATTGTAAAGTTAGCCCTAATTCTGTCCTTGGCCGCGAATGCAAAAAATACTCTTTTGCAGTTTTAAAATTTTTAGCTATAAAATTTTACGGTTTTTCGTGGTATAAAGACGGTCTCATTATTTTCTTTTCAGTATCACAACGATAGATTTGATACTTGGTTTAGCTCTATACTACCGTTGTCGGACGGAAAGCAATGTTTTTCATCAAACATTCCAAAATCACTAAAAACAACCAATTGTGGCACAAATAACTTGTCGACATCACTATTTAAGAATCCGCTATTTTTTATGAACTTTTAATCCAGAATTAATTTGTGTATATCGTGTAATGTTGGACAAAGGTAAGCCGATGCTAGGCATCGAAGACGGAAATGCTTGTGTGAAAGCGCCGTACTCAGACAACTGAGTTATCTATCGGCTTTTGCTCGGTTTTTAAAGAATCTCACAAAGCGAGCAAGTAACAGATCACGTTCAAACATATATCACACAAACTCAGTTAACATAACGTAATGAAATGTGCGTTGGGTCATTTGGACCTAGTAGGTATACAATCTAGATACGATAATACATAAAAACAAATAGTGCTCTTGTTTAAGGTTAGTAAAGAGAGGCATAAAGCATTATGCATTTCCTAGTAAAAAATACACATAGCCATTTATCCTGTTGAATTACTGCAAGCGTTCAATGTTTCATATTCCTCGAAACTTATGAGTTTCTGATTGTGCGTGGTAATAATTTGTTTATTCGTGATTTTGTTGTCAGTTCTATTTTTTGATGCCTATCCAAACTGCAGTATCTATATTAATGTCGAAATGCCAAAATACCGATACTGATATCATGCGTATCGGCCTATGCCAATATACAATCAAAAATACTAATATATGCAGTCTATTTGCAGTTTATGAACCATATTATAATTTCATTGATTTTTTCCTAAACGTGATACTAAATTTGCCGGGAAAACTTTTAAACACATGTCCTCTGTTTAGACAATTTAAGTCGTTTAAACTGATATAGGCAAACACAACCTCGCATTTGAACCACTGGAAAACCTAAAACGCGCAATGCAGTCGAAATATCAAACTATTTAATGTCGGACAACTTTCCGCATTTTAAAGGACAGTAAATGAATGTGTGTCAAAACTGGTTAAGTTGATCAAGACCATTTATATAACCTTAATAAAAGCATACGTAATCAATGTATCTATATATAGCATATGGCAAAACCCTCACACACATATCCGTATAACGGTTCCAAGTTAACCCTTTGCCGAATAAATTAATGTGCATTTAATGCAATGCTAAAAACTTTTGAGGCAGCGGCGGACTGAACCTCAATTGTTCGGGCCCGAGGCTCGAACTCTAACCACTACGCTGGAAATGCACGCGCCACGACAAACTTGGCTTGCGTATCGTTTCACAATGTACGCTGACCGAATATTCGGGAGAGAGTTAATTCAGCAATATTCGAAAGTTTAATTAATACTTCTTCACGGGTTTAAACAAAATATAGTGCTTGGGGGTATTAAGGTCACCGAAAAAATTTGCTGTCGCCTAATAAGGACATTAACACTTTTAATCGTAAAATCACAACAACTAAACAAAATTGAAAAAAGTTTTTTACATATTCCACATCTGCGCCACGGTATAATGTCTTAAACGAAAAATTGCGCCACAGCATCTTGTTGCTAAGCAGAAATAAGCTAAAATAAAAAATTGCCCTTATTAGCCGGACTTCGGCGAATAAGGACATTGTATCCGGCTAAATGTCCCCGTCGTTCCGTGTAATAAGGACAATGTGGATAACAAGATTTTCTATCAATTAACAATCCGCAAATAAGTTCGTCAAGCGTAATCAGTAACTCTAGGATTACCAGAATCATTGTAAGGTCTCAGAAAAAGGCAACTAGAGGCTTGTTGCTGTTAACTGTGCCGACAGAGCGGAAACAGTTATAGATGCTTTTATAACCGTATATATCATGTTTGAAATATGTAGTTTTAAATAGCACAAGTATGTAAAGATCCCTCAGCTGTCATAATATATGTATGCAATATCACTTTTTCTTATTTGTGCAACACAAATCTTGCAAAAAATATCGCGGCGCCTGTTTTCCTTGATAAGACACATTCTCATGCTGCCAGCGTTCGCATTCGCTACATTGCGACCATTTAGCTCCTGTGTTACGCTTTTTGTCTTTGTTCCACGACATGTCGCATCCAGGACTCATCAATGCGCCATCAGAGATGAATATATTTTTCGAACCAGAACGGGGCCAAATGTTGCTGCTTTCATCTGTATCTTCGAGTTTTAAGTTTTATTTGATCAGAATATTAGTCGCAGTTTGATCTGGCTAGCAAATAATTAAAAGCAATGGCGCTAAACCCACAGTCTCAACGCATCGTCTAGTATTTTCTAAGCAATCCGTACAAACATTTGTGACAATATTCACATGTCCTGGCGCTGTTATAAACATTGTTCCCTTCTTACTCTGCTGTAATCACAATGTGCTTTTTCTAGATCTATATATCCATTAAACTTCTCTGATTTCCCACGTCTTCCATTCGTTTTCGACTACGCATATCACAGACAATAATTCTTCCAATTTACATATTGCATATTCGTAGAAAATATAGGGAGAAGTTATTACCGTTGGGTTTACTCTATGTAATACCAAACAAAAATTCGGCAGAACGTGGTTATGACCTAAACTCTAGATCCTAAACTCAAAGACGGAAACATACAAACGACGTTGTTCAAGTTATAGGCAGTTATAGCAGGCATCTATGAATCATTAACCTATTGCGATAGATTCTACTCTGAGCAAGACACAATTGTAAAAGTTCTAGATTTTAAACCATAAGCTGCTAAGTTTTGTGCTGAGGATAGATTATCAGTTGCTAGGTTCCCGCGCTAACCCAATGTTTTGTTACAGCAACAGCAACGCTCAGGAACGCACGGTTGGGTTAAACAATTTTTTACCATTGATTGCAGTTAACCATCGGCACATAGTGGTAGGAGCATTGCTCTGTATGTGTCCCTTTCGAAGAGGGAGATAAAATAAAACACTTTTAACATAACTTTCACAGTGCAGTGGGCCTGTGTTATTGCAACCGCAGGATTGAAATCTATCCGATAACGGCTTTAACAGCTGAAACGAAGCAAAATCCAATATTTTGTCAAAATCGCTTAGATATTGATGTTGTTGATTGCTTAAATATGATGCATAGTGTTTAAAATTTTAACCGTGGTGTACCTTTAAAGTGCATACTGTACAGTCAACATTTTCCTTTCGAAATAAGGGGAACATATTTTCCGGATCAAAACGCCCAAATGTTACTGCTACAGTCTGTAACTTTGCATAGAATATAACGATTTGTTTAAACTTCAGCTATGAATAATTGATGTCTACAAATTGAGTTTATTACCGTTTGAACTAGGTGTTAGTAACGGTTTGATCTGAATCATACATGCTCGTAAAGGGGATAGTGGGACTATCCCATGGGCTCAGGCCACCCTCCACACTGGGATGAGACCAGGGAGTTTTTTCTATGGGGATAGGGACTTGCCCCTAAGGTACTGACTGCCTCCCTCCCCAGGAAGGTAGCCTGATCCTTCGAGGCTCCACGCATCCTGCACCGAACGCCCGCGGAGAATGGCGGCAAAAACTGATAGGAAATAGGCAAAAATTGATGGGGAATAGGCAAATATTGGTGGAAAATATGAAAAATTGTGGTATCAATTGGCGACTGTGTGGAATGCGACTGTATGGAATGACACTGTCTGGAATGACATTGTGTGGAGTGTGACTGTGTCGAAGTCGACTGTTGAATAATTTAAGCCTTAACCGTTGATAGGTAAATCATGTGAACTAAACCGTTTCAGTTTTGAATACAGTCTCGTTTCTTTAGTGTAGAATTTACAATTTTAGAAAATCATATAGGCTAGCTATCGAAGTTGCTTTTTAGCTTAAGTACAGACGACGGCCGACGACACCATTCAATCCGGATTAAAGCTATAAATCCACGACTATATATGCCAGAAAAAAACAGTTGTACTGACACTAAAATTTGTTTCTTGTTTTCACTTTACTTATGTGTAGCAAATTGTAGATCTAAACAATTGTCCTTATTACCCTACCGAGTGTCCTAATAACCCGACCAGCTGGTCCTTAATACCCGGACATTGTCCTTATTACACGGTTTGAAATGCAACAAGCTTTGTTCGATAAGCATATTTTTTTGTTAATTTAACACACAGAGAGATTGGCTACAATCTTTTCAGTTAGTTGTAAAAAAATTAAGCCAATAAGTCAATCCATTAAAAAGTTAATCGAAAAAAGCTTAGCACCTCAAAGATCGTATTGAAAACAAATTACATAAAAACTAAACAACATTCGCTTGATGTTGTTTATTGAATAAAGAGTACATATATAGACCATATATATTCGTGTAGAATAGAGGCACAGCTATTCGTCAATCCAAATCACGTGCTCGTGTATAGCGCCAATCAGGAGATAGGTGGGCTCAAATTAAAAGTTGCCCTTATTACCCGGGTTGTCCTTAATACCCCCAAGCACTATACATGTAATGTTGCCCAGCAAATGTGCACAGCTATTCGCGAGCACTAAATTAAGCCAAACTGATTTTTTGCCAGGTTTCAAATAATTTTAGTGGTAAAATTTGGCTTGCCTGATTATTATATATACAAAATTCGACCCTTTGCTGCAGTGGGTTTTTTCGGTTAACTGTAGAATTTTTGCAACAATCTCTTGCATATTTATAGATTAAACACGCGATAAAGACGCATGAATAAAATACTAGCCGTGATCTAAACGATCCTTCGAGAAGTGTAATTGTTTTTGGACAGGATTCGCGACATTCGGATAGCTGTCTGCTTTATTTGTGGCATTGCCCGCTGCTGGGTTCGCTGCTGTTAGGTTCGCTATGGACGCCTAAACATATTACATTTTGAACGTCATTTAGATGCGCACCAGATAGTTAAAACGTAATGCTGGACATTTTGATGAAAATATGGCCTTATAGTTCGACCATGTCGCGCTATCGACCTGGAAGTTGCATGTTCAACCCTCGTTGTGCACCTGCCTTGTGAAATTTGAATTGTTATTGTCCAGCAAATATATATTTGAACTGTTATTTATTATACAAGCCAAACAGGGGTTCAGGATGTACGACCCGTTCGGCCTCGCACCCACCTCGAGGCCTTGGTCTACCACTCATCCCTTCCCCCGCCGTGCCGTAGGAGCATCAGCATGAACTTATATATGCAGATAATTAACTTCTATCTATGCGGTTCACATTTATGCTCATTTGCATAAATGCTGAATTTATGGGCCAATGTCAGAGCCAATTTAATGGAAGAATTGTTGAGCTTAGGATCAATAGAAAACAGGTACTTTATGTTGAGCATATGACTTCAATAATCTATGCTTGAAAAGCATCAGCTACCACAATGCTGGCAACTTTTACTTCAGAACCTAAACTATCCGTAGTATTTACTGTTTTCCCATTCGCTAAAATTTTTACAGAAGTAATGAACTAGAGGCTTCTTGTTCTAAACAAGGCCTAGTATTTTAAAAGAAGCAAGAAACGGGGACATTAAGTTCGACTTCTTATTCGATTCGAATTTCAGGCGTTCAATGTTTTTACCATGCTGATAAATGCATTTGCCTAAACTTTTCCACTTTCACAGCCAGTAATTATGCAATTCCTATTTCTAAGAAAAATATAGGACAGACCATGTCGGTATCGCAATAAAGTTATAACAACAAAACCGAATCGGATCAAATTGTCTCAGCTCAGCGCAGATCATATTATAGACCGCAACATTACGATAATTACCTACCTCGCTAGATAAACTTAACGGGGTAAAAACTAACAAATCGACATCAAAACGTCGTAACTACCGCTTCTTTTCACAGTTCATGAACATAGTCTCCGTGATCATTAGTGTTGGCAGCAATATTGCAGCGCCTAAACTCGGGAATGAAGTGCCAACCAATAACGACTACTTTGCACCCAAATTGTTGTAAATTTTATTACAACTTGAGATTTCGAAATTTATAGAGTGTGCTTTATGTGCTCACAGCGAATGTAAAATATATGGCGGATCTAAACTTGGCCATAGAAATATTTATCTGAAGCTATTGTAACTTTTATTGAGAAGACGCGAAGAATGCAAAGATCGCCCGGTTTAATGCATGTGAATATGATATCTCTTCAAATATTGCTCCACGTTGGAAAAAACCTACGGACCTGCTTGCTGACACAAAAATATGTACACGAAACTACAAATTTCACACGCTTCTAGACATATATTCTTAGCACCATAACTTGATAATTTCACCGAAAAGCCCTGTTTTGCATTATTTTACGTAATAAATCTTAAAAATTTGCTCTAAAGCGGAGATGGAACTAAAGATTTTTAGGCCTAAATTTCAACGTCGTTGAATGTCGCAAAGTATTTGCTTTTTCCACTTGCCAACATTTGTTGGTCCACGTGATCATTACCATATTTTCCAGAAACTGTATTTTTTTAAATTTACCTTGTAAAAATTTTGAAATTTTCTAGAAGTGTGTACCATAGTTAAGATGTCTGCACTCTATGCGCTCAGCATGTTTTCAAATGTTTAGATTAGATACCCAACGGTTTCATCATAAAAAAATATTACCGTAAATATTGTCAAACTTACATATTAGTAATGTTGACTTCATCAATCTCAATAGTTTCAATATCAAATGGCAAAACAACATTTCTGAAGTCACAACCAGACCAATTGTGGCTGTTGCCTTGTTCTATTTTCGGAACAAAACCAATTTAGTTCAAACTTTTAAGTCCTGAGTTAATTTTGTGTCCAATATTTGACAAACTCGATCCGGCACCAGCAACTGAGTTCGTACTGTAGGGCTCCACGCGCCGTCCGCAAATAAACTATCTAGGAGCTAACTCGGTTCTTTAAGGAACGTAACAAAGCAAGCGAATAACAACGCGCATACATTCTGCTATAACAACACATCGCTACAATACAGCACGCATCGGAGCTTTGCTGTTCCCGAATTAATAACAGCATTAATGGGTCAAAACTCCTGGTAGAGTGACAAATATGTTTTGAACACGTATCAATTGGCCATGCGTAGCTACTGAATCAATTTTTGCATATGATGTGAACTAGTTAGGACGTTAAAAGCTATTCTCGTAAACCCAACATTTTCAGCGGAGCTTCAATTATTGGAATCACGCGAATCGCTTCTACATTACAATCAATTAGCGTAAAATCTTCTTGTTCTCTTTCTTCGGGCTTTGATTCCACTAATGTGGGGTCGCCGTTGCGAATCCGTGATTTTTAAGTCATTCTATATTGTGTGTCAGCCTCCTCCAGTCCCATCTCTCTCATGTCTTAGCTTACGTAGTCTGGCAATCTCCGCTTCGGCTTCCATCGTCGCCTCACCCCACCTCCTGCCACCAGCCACCACCAAAACATGATCCAGCCACCTTAGCAGCCTTTCTCGTATTTCGTTTGCCATAGGTATCACTTTCAGTACTCTTCTCACTTCTTCGGTCCTTACTCTGTCTAGGCGGGTTTTCCCGATCGTAAATCTAAGTATCCTCATTTCTGCCACCTCCACTTTCTTCTCCTGTGTTTTTGTTACCGCCACGGTCTTTATAAAGTACAGTATGGCAGGTCACACTATCGTCCTGTACGTTTTGCCTTTCACCTTCACTTGTATCGTACGTCACTCGAGTGACATCCTTTCACGCCATCCTTCCCGCTATTATCTTTCGTACGCTCTCACTGTCTGCGTTGCCTGTGCTTTATATCGTCGATCCTAAACTTAAACTCTTCCACACTCTTCAGCTTTTCTCCTTGCATGTGCACATCCGCCGCAGTGTATCGATCGCCTACACGCAGGTATTCCGTCTTCTGCCTGCTCACCCTAAGACCCCGTTCCTCCATTTCCTCCCTCCACATTTCGAGCTGATGTTCTACTTCCCCACTTGTCTCCCCACACAAGGACAACATCGTGCGCGAAGAGCATATCCCATGGGGCCTCCCACTGGATGCCTTCGGTAAGACATTCAATGACAATGGCGAACAGGAATGAACTAAGCGCTGACCCTTGGTACAGCCCAGCATCCACCCGGAAATCCTCAGTTGCACCAGCTGCACCCTTCACTTTCGTCCTGCACCATGCGTACATGTCTTGGATTACCGGACATATTTTTCCTCCACTCCTTTCAGTCTCAGGCAGTTCCATAACTCTTGCCTTGGCACGCAGGTCGTGCGCTTTCTCAAGGTCGATAAAGACGCAATGTAAGTCCCGCTGCCCTTCTCTATGCTTCTCGTTCAGTTGCCGCAGAGTGAAGATTGCATCGGTTTTGCTTCTTCTTGGCATGAATTCAAATTGTTGCGCTGATATACCGACCCTCCCTCTCAGTCTCTTCTCGACTATTCTCTTCCACATCTTCAGGGTATGCGCCATCAATCTGATTCGTCTGTAATTTCCGCACTCTTGGATATCCCATTTATTCTCGAAAATGGGTGTGAGCACCCTGTCTCTCCATTCTTCAGGCAACTGTTCTGGTTCATTGACTTGAGCAAATATGCCCTAAAGTATGTCCACGCTCCTCTGTCCCAATGTCCTCCAAGCTTCCACCGGGATATCATCCAGGCTAACAGCTTTACCGTTCTTCATTTTCCTCATTGCCTTCACCACCTCTACTCTTTCTATCAATGGCACTTGAATTGCGACCCATCGCTCTACAGTTCGCTCATTCCGTTCATTTTCGACGTTGATGAGCTATTCAAAATTCTCCATCTCTCTTTCATCTTCTCTTCTCCTGATAGGACTTTGCCGCCACTGTCTTTTATGGGTTAGGCTTGGTAAACATCCTGCGAATCGCTGTTTTGTTGTTTTGCGGTCCTGATCGCGTTCCTCAATTCCTCGTTCCCATCCTGCAATTTTTGGTACAGGTCACTATACGTGGCCTCTTGCGTGGCCTTTACCACCTGTCTTTCTGTTACTTCGTTTGTGTTTTTGTCATTTCTGATAGTCTTCCTCCACCGGTTAGTATCCCGCTCCTTCTTCATTTTCTTCTTTGTCTGTACCGCCTCGAACGTCTCGTCTTTTTCTTTGGTTTCCCAGATGTATGGCCTAAAACGTCTTTCGCTGCACTCCTCATCGCACTTCTCGCGGCCTCGCACCGCACCTCATCTCTTCTTCCCAACACCACACCGACCATCTCAACAAACTTCTCGCTAAGCTCCTTTTCGTTCCGTTTCCACCAACGTGTTTTCTTAACGATCACTGGCTTCGCCTTTACCTTTGGTTTGCAGAATAAACCCACACAACACGGCCTTTTGCTGTTTTTCTATTGCTTCTCCAAGGGAAATTTGCAGTCTTTGACCTTGTCGAGCTCTTCCCTTCGATTAGTGTAAGACCTATTTTCGATAAAACACACGTAGAACTATTTCCTCACTTAGTGATGGTTTTATAGATTCATTAATCCCGAAAAAGCAATATCCTGGGGTAAAAATGAGCAGAGACAATCCGTCTACGATAAAATTCGTTTGACATTTAATCTTTTTAAAATTTAAATATAAATTTATAAATATCTAAATATTTATATATTTAGACATATAAATAATTGTTGAAATACATATGTGATATTTCATGGTACGTAACGCCTGGAACATATAGGTAGATATAGAAAGTACACCCGTCTACAGGCAAGCACACACTCTATTACAAATTGTACAAGATTAAACTGCTTTGTTGTGTTCTATGGGTTTCTCTTATATCGTCCCATCGATGAACGCGGTACTTCTGCTATCATATCAATCAATTATTTGATAATATATGCTGAAATGCACCTAAAACTTACAGGTTTTCTTAATAGAAAACGAGTTATCTGTGATAAAGCCAAAGTTATTGACTGACACAATCCATAAAATCAATGCGTGTTCCAAATGTGATTCAGAAATAATAAATGGTTTCGTATGTAATGTTCAATAATTAATTATAGCATCATCTACTTGGCTAAATTTTTAAGACGGTAGGAACACAGCAGGAATTATAAACCTGCTACCCGTTACATCACGGACAATGGCAACGCAATAGCTGCTGTTCGTAGTTGCTGTTTTATTTCATTATTATTCAACAAACATTCAATATTATAATGGTTTTGATGTAATCGCTTATTTGCGGCGATGCCATCATAAAACCAAAAACCAACAGGGAAATAGATTGGACAATTACTAATTAATTAAATTCTAGGAGAAAGGACAAGTGCCATTCTGGTCCCGTGTAATTTGATGATAACGGCCTCTGGTTATACAGCTTAGATAGCTTTTATATACGCTATAAATATTCGTCATTAAATTGATGAAATTATTTAGTAAGCTAACTGTTGTAGCCTACTTGTATACAAAGGATAGCTGTACAACAGAGTGACAAAATTAACAATCTATGTATTGCAAGGTGGAAATACAGAGGCATCTGTTCAAATACCAGTATATAAATCCGCATATCTGTTAACCCTTTCATGCCCGAATTAATTTGTGTATCGTGCAATGTTTGACAAAATCAAGCCTGTGCCATGGATCGAACCCGAAACGTACGGGTGAAACTTGTGTACGCAAACCAATGAGCTATCTGAGAGCTGTTGCTCGGTTCCTTAAGGAACCTCACAATGCGAGCGAATAACGATTTATTTATTTATTTATTTATTTATTTATTTATTTATTTATTTATTTATTTATTTATTTATTTATTTATTTATTTATTTATTTATTTATTTATTTATTTATTTATTTATTTATTTATTTATTTATTTATAGTTATATATACATTTTATTGTTTGCATAAATGTAGTGTATTTTTTCTTGTTTTCTCGATGTGCTGTTTTTATATTTTACAGTAGAAGCCTCTTTTGTTTATGTAACGTTAATATAATGCGTATGATAAATCCACAAATGCGTCCTTCATCGTACGTGTCGAATTTCAGGATTGCATCGTAGACAGGAGTTTTTGCACGTGTCCGTCTGTGCGTCGTATTACTTAAATGTTATTGAGTCACACGTGACAGCTCTTTAACAAGCACAAGTGAAAGCTTAAATATGAGCTTTGACAGTCAAACATTATTCTATATAATATAATACCAAGCAATCACTTGTACAGCATAAAACGATGTATCAGACGTTTGAGCTTAAAATAAAATATATATGAATATGTGTGTTAATAAGGTAATATACATTTTAATTAGATAAATAGATTTCAAGCATTTGGAGCTTGCTCAAACCTACATATTGTCGGGATTCAACGGTATTTCACTGCTACGTTGTGGAAATGTGAACAGTAACATTAACATTAATGTAAAGTGAAGAAAAATTTTGACTTTATAGAACCGTTAAAATACTGTGAAAACTTTATGTAAGCAAAAGCCAGGAATGTATATACCTACTTATATTTATATACTCATATATTTATAGGCGCTTTGTAAATTGACAAATGTTGAATAGAAATCGATTTGACAAGAAATAATTTGAATGACGGATCTGGTCGATGCTTAACGCAGGACACATCTACGCTACATGTCTAATTACTACCAACTAAGCTAAAATTAAATATTTTAAATTTCAGTATATTCATGTTCGTAATCGCAAAATGTACAGTTTTAGTGACAACGATTTTCCATTTGTGAGTCTACGTAGCCTCAGCATGAGTTGAATTGGACTGTATCAATGTGATCATAACAAAGCATTTAAAATACTGTATTTCTATAGTTCCCTTACCAACTGAAACTGGCACACGGCAAAAGCCTTGAATTTGACCAGCTGCATTTAAACATGAAATAAAAATCGTGATCATAAATTAAGAATATACTATCAACCAAACCTTACTATTGGTCCATATCACAAACATTGTTCATCGAATTTCACTGCATGCGAAAAGTGCATCTTTGTAGATCGAAGAAACCAGGTTTGGGTTTAATGCCGCACTGACGCTACAACCCTTTATATATACACCTACAGTTGTAGTTTCACATATAGTAACTTGTTACACCTGAAACATATATTTTAATTAAATCCAGCTATGAATACAGCATAAAATTATTAAGCGGTGTATATAGAGTTATCTATGCCATTTATTTTACAATTTTTCTGAAAAGACTACTATAATATATATCATCAGCTCCACAGTTTAAGTGTAGTTTTATGTAAGGACCCATTCTATTAAAGCAAGCACCTCTGTGGTTCGCTTCCAACTACTTATAATTTAGGTTGGTTCAACGTGGTGTGAGCATCTTGCCCTTACGTGACATGAATGCAGTGAACGTGGCAGTTTTTGCAAGATATAAATTCGGCAACCAACATAAATGAATCTCTGCTTCTTATGTTGAACGTAATCGCATAATATGTATTCGTCTATCCGAACGAGACTGGATGTTTACGTTTAGCAAACGAACGTAGTGAGAGAAGTCCACATGGAGTTTTGGAAGTTGTTGGCACATTGATCGAAATGTCTTCTGGGGAAAATAGTTTTTGCCTATGGAATTCACGTATCATTTAACGAGTCTGTATGATCATGGTCAGGGATGGCTCAAAATATGTGCCGTGTGACGGTGTTGTGCTCTTTAGTTGATGTAAACTTAATTCGGCGACGCTTTGGGCCGCTTTTGGTCCCAAAACTCCAATTTTTGACCAATTTACGTTAAATAACAATGTAAATTTGCAAAATTAAATTGCAATATCTATTTGTCAGCAACGCGTTGAGTGATGCACATAAATATTTTTTATGTGGTACGATTTAGTGTCCGCGTATATTGACATAAACATTTGCTTGTATGTCTACCCGTTGCTGAGCAGGGTTGCGGAACGCTCTTTTTAAATCACAATTGGGCCCAAATTTAGAGCTTATCGCTTATAGCTTGGCAACGCCTGGGCCGAGTTGGCTCAAATTGTTGCACCGCACATATGCTTACACAACTTAAGCGCAGTACAAATATCGACGCGATAACTACTCTTTCCAGGCAATCAGGGGACTAAACCACCTTTTCATGCCCGAATTTGGTAAATTTCGTACATTATCAACCATATTTTGTCGATGGATGAGCCCATATGGCTGAAATTTTAACAGCACACCTTTGCTCATATAGCCTATCTACAAAACCAATATTATTATGTCTCTTTCCGTCATGGAATTAGCCAAAAAACGCTTTTTTCGGGCCTCAAATTGCTAAATTTCAGTCATTTCAGTCAGTATTTTGTTGGCCAAATTTGGCTCAAATTTTCTTAGTATTCCTATGCTTACATAACTTACTCATAGTAGTAATATCACAGTATATAATACATGCATGCTTGTGGGAATTAGGGGATCACACTCCCTTTGTGGCCAAAATTCAGGCATTTTCCCACATAGCTTGTCGATAGTTTTTCGACTTGTCTCATATTTTCGCAGTATACCTTTGCCTAAATAGCTCATTCACGTAACAACATCAGACAATACTTCAACATTATCCGTTTTTTCAGGGAATTAGAACGTCAAAACCCAGTTTTAGGCCAAAATCAGCCCAAATTTAAGCAACGTAACACGTAGCTTGATAGTGGTTTCTCCTATTTGGCCCAAATTTTCATAGTATTTTGTACGGTTAGGCGACATGTATATATCTAACGGAAACATCACTTGGATATCATACTCTGTAGAGAATAAGAGTTTCATATACTATACCGCATGCCAAAATTATCCAAAATTCATATCGGATTTTGTTTAACTTGACAATCCCTGGGCCAATTTTATTCGAATTTCGAGTTTAAGTAAGATTTTCGTTCGCTTGTTCTGTCCACACAAGTGTGTTACGATAGTATAATCTACTACTATAAATTGTATCTACTACTTACAATATTATATATGTCATTGACTTTAATCCACACTTCCATAATCGATTTCAGATTCCATATTTGTTTAAGTTTTGGTGAATAAACCGTGTACTACTGTTGAAACACACAAAACGCACAAAATGCAAACACCAAATGTTTAGAAAAATTCAAATCCAATTCCGTCATGCTTAGTTATTAGATCCTCAAATATTAAAGTATTCTGTCTTCATGAAAGATACAAGCGCCCTTATGTATATATAGTATAGAGTTATCACACTCGGGATCAGAGCCACTATTAGGGTCGCCGGTACCCAACAGTTAGGGGGACTCACATGATAATGGGCACTTCACTTACCGTTACATAGCGCATAACATCACCTCCAGCACAAACAGTTACGACTTCAGTCATTTTAAATTTGTAACCTTTATGCTCCCAGAGGGGGGAGGGGCGGGTACGCACCCTCTCTCATATTCTAAATTTTTTTCACTTGCTTCAATCTTGTTTCAGGAAATTTCAGAATTTTTTAACAGAAATAATATGAATGAGAAGAGTCGCCACGATACGAGGGTGAGTGGCACTAGCACTTACTCAGATTATAGTTTGGACGGTGTAGTGACACCGTAGTTTGAAAGTGGAGAAACTCACAACAGTTTAGCAGGGGCCACTCACACCATAATTTGGAGGCAACCCCTCACATGCTTGTGATTGCGGATGTATAGTCTATTCATTCATATTCAATTATACGTGCGTGTGCCAGCGTGCAGCTGGTTTGGCTTAGCATAAGCTTTTGATTATATAATTTGGCTCCTAACACTAATTGCATGAAGGATAGCTATCTGAAACAGTTTGGTTAAGGCATAAAGTATAAAATGTATATATACACCATAGAATAATATTGGTTTGCAGTAAAATATACTGTTACACAACCAGCTTTAATACAAAAACCAGTTTATATCTAAAGCGCATTTCAAGGGAATTAAATACTAAAGCTCTAGAATTACCCATCCCATGTTCTCGTTAATTGCTTGTTTTGGCTAAGTGGTTTTGAATTGTTGTAGCGAGCGGTGATGTCCAAAAGCATTTTGTTTGCATTTCGTTTGTCAATTTGGCTCGGAAGTTTGTTTGATGAGAATAAGCCAAGATAATGAATATGTACAAAATTTGGATTACTGTATATAATAAATATTTCCCATAAACAACATAACCATAACAACTGTCGCAGCGTTTCATGCTAAACAACTTTATTATCTACTATTCCGTAATTGTCTACTATTCCGTTGATATCAATTAATCAAGCCAAGTTA
This sequence comes from Trileptium ribeirensis, assembly GCA_030248225.1. Taxonomy (NCBI): domain Eukaryota; kingdom Metazoa; phylum Nematoda; class Enoplea; order Enoplida; family Thoracostomopsidae; genus Trileptium; species Trileptium ribeirensis. The sequence continues at coordinate 22,083 of JASANE010000821.1, forward strand.
CCTATCAGATAAAGCTATGATAAAAGTAGCAGCTACGTACTGCACGTCAGACCTACTTACCGCAACTATCATCAGCAAAGTTTAGGGAACGACGATCAATGCTGTGGGTCTACGATGTAGTCGGTAATCGCTTTCACTAATGAGATATTAAATTAATGGTAAATTAAATAAGGAAGAAACGAAGCACCCACTTATCGAATGTTGGCCTACTAGGACCGCGTGCGTGATCGACAAAGTTAGCGAAACGGCGATCAACGCTGTGCCTCATCATTTCTTTCATTGAACCCCGCACTGTTTTTAGAGGCGTAGCAAGAAGATGGCAGAAAGCCATCTCCCACTTTTCGGGAAAAGTAGGCTTTTTCGCTTATGACACCCCGCTAGTTTCTCTTATCCCCTTCCCAATATTTTGAGTGGCCCTCCACTTTCGAATAGCGTCCTGCGCTCCGGTTCTTCCGGTAATATTGTACTACAGTATTTAAATGACATAACCAACAATATACATGCTCATGGCCGGGCAATAACGACGACCACCGTTTGGCCGACCTCCTTTCACCATCAACACGGAGCGTAATATTAACAACAAAGTATGTTTTCAATTTATTACACCAAGAAATATTCAGATCGACAATATATTATGGACAATGTTATATAAGGTTAAGTCAGAAAAAAAATTTAAGTTAATACCATTATCATAGCATGTTATTTTTAGTACAGACAAATCTTACCATTGTGTGTATTTTTATATATAAAATTTACGTTTATGACAGCTGATTTCGATATTAAATTTAGAAATCCCTTCGAATTGATACTGTCGGTAGTTGGGCTTTGTATCATTTATATATGCTCCCGTAGCTAGTGGTAGGTGAACCTTACAATATTTTATTATGATAAATGCGGTGACACTCATAACTCAAGAACGGCTGTTTCGATATATGTCAGTGAGAGCTAATAATTTTTGTATTGACACGAACTGATATTGTTTTGAGATTTATATTTCAAGCTCAACATCTTGACCTATTATCACTGACAAAAGCTATTTTCACGGCTTTACGTTATAACGCTTTTAAATACCCAAACTTTCATTGTAACGTCCGTAACTCCGGTACCGATTTACGTGTTGATTTGCATATTGTGGTATAAATGCCTTTGCTTCTATACCGCTTGTTGGCAAACTGAGACCGAACGACCCACCTTTTCAAGCCTAAATTCCAAAATTCTTTGGATCTCATCAAATACTTGTTTCTTTCACTTAGGCATAAAATTTTATTGGTCCACGTCTTGATGCTCATCCTTTCGAGAAACTATAGTTTAGATAATTTACATTATAAAGTAATAATTTAACATTTTCAAAGTCTCGATGGTAGTTGGGATCTCGCCACTGGAGCCGCATAGTATGTGATAGCTGATTTCGACATTTAATTTAGAAATTTCTTAAAACGGACTTGAAAAGCTCTAACTTTAAATCCACATCAGAGAAAATGCTCTTCATAACCATCGGTAGTAACAATAGCGTCTGGGATAAGATTGGGCTCTTAATGCCTGTATTTATAGTGTTCTTGAAATTACAGTGTTTTCTGAAAAATAGCTAAGAAATCCTTTTATAACTCTCAGAAATTTAATTATTTCTGAAAAAATATCGATTTTTTGGCGTGCCGCAATATCCGTTTCTGTTAAGCGATAATTAATGCATTATAGAACATTTTCTTCATTCTATAGACCCGTTAAAGTATAATATTTATTACTAGATCGGTCATAGATGCTCGATAATCAAACTGACTGTAGCCAAGAAATTTTCCAGAATATAAGTAACATACAAACAAGACATGGAAATATACAACACACGCCGATGCATTTAGAAAAACCGCGTTTACAACACGCTAAGATTTAACATAATTGTCGGTTCTATAAAATAATTTTCTGGGTACTCGGATCACGACCCAACCTTGATCAGCCAATTATTTTAACACTTTTTATAGTTTTTTCAAATTCACGACGGCTCAATGGAGGTGTGACGGGATGAGGTGCTCTAGATCAGCTAGTGCAGATATATTAGTATATACGCGGACACCATTTTCTTTCTAAATGAGACATATATTATCATTGGATCCACTTAAAAAGTAATTTACAACAATTAATTGGATCTCGCTTAACATTTTGCGGCTATATTGAAAAAATAATTCAAAATTGCGGCATATTATAGATACCATACGTACCTACACACTGCGTCAAGAAAAAAGTGCTACCAGAAACTAAGGCTGACTGCGAATTAAAAATGCAACAAAGATTCTGACTATTTAGTAGCAGGAAATGATAAACACAAAACTTATCACATGACGAATGGCGTCACTTGTCGACCGTGATACGTAATGGATAAACTTAGTTATACATCTACTCTAAAACATTAAATTTAGTTAACGAGTCGGTAGTGGAACTATATTTGTGAGCGGACCTTGGGCTGTGGCATTACGAATGTACTCAATTTTATGTTCTTGTAACTACATTGCATAGGGCATAGGACTTTATTATTGGTAAAATATTATCTTTGAATTCTTCGACCCAAAAAACCCTATAATGGTTTGATCGAAACGATTTTATTTCAATAAATAACACAAATATTGCAAAATTTTTCATTTTAGCTGCATAAAATTAACTAATTAGCTAATTACTAATTAACCACTCAAAATTTTTTAATCCCAAATATCAGGTGCACACTCTGACATGATAGGCTTTCAAAAAGTTTTTTAAAATCCGTTCAGTGGTTCTTGAGATCCGTCCGACCGAACGAACGAACGAACGAACGGACGCACATCGACCTTTTTACTCCCAGACAGAAAATAAAAACGCTTCGCTCGGCTTCGCCGAGCTCCGCTCAACGACTGTAACACTGGAACGCAATGACGAATGTGGCAAAAATTTCATTTCATACATAAATTAATTAAATCTAGTTGTTTAAAGTTTTAAGACAGGTAAATCGATTTGCTTTCACTTTCGGAATTCATGGATCTGATGTAAGGTATATAGTCTTTATGTCACATCAACGGTGATTTCAAACAAGAATGGCTAATTATAATCCGCCTTTTTATCATAAACTAAATACTAATGTTGAAAATTTGGTTATTTGGGTTTGAAATTATATAGCTGGTGGACTGTGTAGCTTAAATTTTCACTTTGTACATATGGTAGGATTCAAGTAAAGATTCTTGTAATATTCAACTTACTCTAAAAGCACTTTTAAATAACGAACAAGAAATCAAATTCACCAATGTTAACCCGAAGTAAAATGGGATGATGATGTTGTAGTGTATACTTTAACATTGGTTCTATTGGTTCTTAACCCGAAGTAAAATGGGATGATGATGTTGTTTTTTTCGAGTGAATACTTCAACATTGTCTATTACTCGTAACCAGGAGTGCCAATGGGTAACCTATACTTTAACGTTTACTATTGGTAATTTAACCTGGCAATTTTCACGGGTTATATATGTATATTTGAATTATGACGTATGATTAGTATTACATGTAGTTTTGTTCATGGTGCATTAAGGGATGACATATCCTATTTTATAGTCCTGAATGGAAGAAGGCGGTATAAACAATAGGAATGAAATGTGCTTGGATAAAGTTTTTTTAACCAAGAGAACGAACACCAAAAAAACCCCCAAGATTCCCCCCACAAAAAGCACAATTTACGTTTTTACAGAGGCAAACCATTAAAAGCCACTTGCACAGTAAAAGAGACAACAGACCGAAATTTTGCAGATCCGGCCTGTTAAAAATTGGTGTCGGCTTATTTCGATCAGACTGAGAGCCGTAGAGCATTCGGCTTGGCTGGGGCGGTTGCCAATCTGTGTCGGCCGGGTACGGAGCTGAAAAGCTATTGCCCCACGCTGCCCAGCCAGTTTGTAATTGGATCTGGACTCGCTCGATTCAAACGATACATGCTATATAAACATACATAAATAAACATAAATGAGCAGGACAAAAAATTCTTAAAACGAAACCAGGATTATTGAACCGTATACTAACCATTCTATTTTTTATTGGAGATGAGAACGGACCGAAAATGTTTGGGCTGACCTGATTCGTTTGACACCCCCCCCCCCAGAGCTCCTAGCCGCAAACCCGGCCGCGCATCTAAATTTTCACCTCTTTTGCACGGCTCCACTGTATCACTATATAACACGACAACAAAACCATATCACATGAAATATAACACAGATTACGCACATAAGAGAAATAAACTAAATCAAAACAACCTGATATGCATGGAAACAACTTCAAAATAGCGAAGGGCCTGTGCTTTCCGTTGACTTTACCAATTACTGCTCCAAAAATTGATAACAGCAAAACTTGACACTACTGGGATTGCAGTAATATGTCCAAGTAACTAAATGCAAATCCAGTAAAATTAAATTTGTCGCTGGTGTAGCCATTCAGATGAATATCTAAATTTTCTGTATTATATATAGCTGTATTTTTAAGAACAGAATAACGTTAATACGGATTCATCTCAGTGCAGTGCTTAAAAATTTATTCTCTAGAATTTGGTGCTCAATCGATTATGAGGCACAAGGGATGATGAAAATCATAAAGGAAAATTTCAACTTGTAAACAACAAAATTTATCTCGTTTACGGTCGATAACTAGACGATACAACAACGACACAGTAAGTACTTGTCATCCCTGTACTTTCAAACTGTCCGAACGCGTCTGTATTTGTGAAATTTCATAAATTTAAATTTAATGGCAAGTTTCATAAATATAATTTTAATACAAAACACACTATTTTAAAATAGCAAATTGTTGTCAGCATAGTCAGTGAGTGATCCTTGGAAATGCGGAAATGTTTTAAATACGCAATAATTATTATACGCAGGTACCGTACTACATTTTTGTTGTCCTAATTAGATGCCAACTAAAACCTAGAACTTCCAGTTCTATCGAGAAATGCAGCTTTCTATGAATATATTATAACCTATGAGGTGCGGCAAAGCCCATTACCGCAGCACCGCCTGCGATTTGCGATGAAAAAATGTACTGATGCGGCGCTATTAAATGGTGATGCTGTTGGTCAATATGATTACTGCTGCTGTTGTGTCCTGTACGATCATGACAGCGAGTATGAATAGCCGTTTTTGGCTGCTGCCTATGATGTTGCTGTTCAGCGATCATGAATGATGCAAACGTGGTTGAACGATTCTTGTAATCAACAGTCGTTGTAGATGTCATGTGACTGTGCGGATTTTGCGAAGGCTCATGTTCATTTGGTAACAAATTTCCACTACCGAACGCCGTCGCGGCTTCAATATACCCGTCACCTGACGAAAAATCCTGCGTTTTGTCATTGGTATACGTTGGGACGGAAATATGCTGTTTGCTCGACATTAGCCTTTGTTGCATTGACGACATTGAGGAATCAAACCCATCGCTTACTGAAATTGCGGCAGCTGAAAAATTGATGGCGGATGATCCAATACTCTGGTTGTGTAGTTGCGGCTGTTCGTCAGTGCTAGCCTTGCTGCAGTGCGACTGGCTACCGAGATCGATGTGTTGTCCAGAAACACATTGTTGCCGACGGTGAAATAGTGTAGGACTTGCTGTGGACGAAGATCCTTCATCATCATCATCGTCATCGTCATCATCATCAACAACACCAGTTGCGCTGTCGTGGAATGATCTCTTGTTACTGTTGTTGTTATTGCTGTCCGAATGCGGATTGTCATCATCTTCGAAATCAGAATCGCGTCGTTGCAACTCTACAGCTGCTTCGATGGATTTTTTGTGCATCCCTGAATGAAATAAAAACATATTTTTATTTCATCTTAGTCCCATTTATACACATAGGTATGCAAAAGCACAATATCAAAACCTTCCCGCAACAACTATATTTGCGCAATATAGTCTATACTCCTAAATATGAAATTCGACAAATACATACAGCAAACGTCATAGCTGCATAGCAGTGTTAATTAATACATAATAATTTTCTAAAAACATGCCTCTGAAGCTAATGTCACAGACAAATCACGCATTTTCGAAAGTAATAAAAGCAGCTAAAACCGTAGCCATACACAAAAGAGTACGTTACCATTATTACTATAAACAGTAGAACAGAATTGCAAAATTCGAACTGCTCGGTGTGACATGACAATTGCCAAACACTGGGGACATATATTGAAACGAAATGGTAGCATTAGACTTAGAGATGGTATTATTGACGCCCATTGAAAGACTGTAGAGACAGGTAACTCACACTGGCCGTTGCTAAAAACATTATGAAGGTGGAAGTTCGAGCGATCGTACGAGTGTCCACACCAGTCTACGTGTGCTCCAACATCACGGTGTTAAGAGCAATAGGATGGCTGAAACTGTAACCTACGAACATTTTCCAGGATTTACATGCTATACAACCCTATATTATACTGTTTATGCAACGTTCATATTGTGGCAAAAAAAATTTGAAAAACATGCGTCAGAAACTGTGTAATTATTCTAAAAACTGCTACTGAAACTGTGTCAATTTTAGAAAAACAGGAAAACTACTGTACAAATTGGGTAACTTCTATAATGAACAACTGCTACATAAATTGAGCCGCTTTTTAAAAATGACACAGAACGTGCAGGCTCTTCTGAACATATTGCTAAACCTATTATTACCATTTTCCTAAAATCCCTTAAATACATTTTGTGTAGCAATAAAAAATTATTGCTAGTGCATGTGTAGAAATTAAAAAAATTACAGGAATTTTGTGTACAAGTAGACATAATGTAGGTATTTTCTGAAAACATGCTAAGGAAATGTTGTTTGGCAGTAAACATTCATTGCTACAAGTGGTGTAGCAATACGCAAAAGTTTAAGAAATAGCCAAAAATGGAAATTTTAAAAATATATAGGTATTAAATGAGTTTTATTGTTGATTGCTTGTTACCCTTTACATTTATTTGTGAGATGATCATGCTTCTTAACGAATTAGGATGAAAACGTTAAATCTATGAACAATAAATTTAGTTTATACGATTAAAAAACTATATTTTGTAAATCCACTACAAAATATTAATCTGGGAGCCTGTCAGCAGATTCAAGTCCATTGGAATAGTTAAAATAGATATTACATTTTCAATGCAACGTAACTTCTGCAATCGTATTCTTTAACCGCACAAAAATTGCTCTACCCTACACAATAGTAGAAGCTATTTTCTTGCAAAAGTCGAAATGCCGCTCTACATACCAAGAAGCCATGGAGCAGCAGATTCTTCTGGATTGCCGTTCTTCGCAGACTTAACTATTGTTTCTGGAAGTGGAAGCGAATGCCGTACCATTGCACCGTACAAACCGTATTCGGCCATTATCGTGGATTTTCCCCAACATTTTTCTGTTTTTCGCCACTTAGCTCGTCGATTTTGGAACCAGACCTAAAAATAACAGCTGCAAATGTTTCGCGGCTGATGATTTACTACGCCTCTAGCCCAGATAAAATATATCCGATTATGAATTCACTGTGCCGATACCACATCATATAATCTAACAGTAAACATTAATGACCCCTCAATAGGACAGCTGCAACTTCCCTTTTACTCTGGACAATGTCTTTTGTACATTCAAAATTCTTTAGCTGTACAAATTCTTAGCCATTTCCATTTATAAACAATTGTACATAATACAAAAAGCAAAGCCAGTAATTAAAAAAAGTCTGTTCGTGACCATAAGATACGAATTGATGTGCATTTAGTATTCCTATGACAGTTTTCAAGAATAAGCAACAGCATTGATCACTATTAAATATCCTATTAGATCGGAAGCGTAAGAATACGGCATAAAATTATTGCCGCCAACGTGCGCGTAATTTTTTTTTGTTTTAAAACTCTGGTTCTAGGCAGCCTCATTTCTAAGCCTTTGCGCGAACTTATCAGAACAGATTATGTGTTAATGAGTTGTCAGAATTATTTTCTTCCTGTCTTCCGGTGAAAATTCGCCCAACTTTTTTGAAATGTTTTAAAACATGTAAAAGTCCGCCTGAGTTCACTTGCGCTCTTCGGCTTATCTGCAAAGGCATGTTTGCTCCAGTGAATAGGAAATCAACCGTGATGCAAAGCTCAGGAATGAATACATGATTTCGGGTGGACCTTACTGTTAAGCAGACCTACATAAAAATACGGTACTATGTATAATGTACTCGCCTATTCACTATTGTTCAATGTTTGTACATGAGAAAGCCCATAAATGCCAATTAGATATATGTAATAGATTTTGCACCACGACAATGTTGGGCGATGTTATGAAAAATCACATTTTGGGTATTTTACTAGGCAACGTCCTTTGCTCAAACACGTGTCACGCTTTATGGTGTCTGGAGTCTTTCTGCTTAACTATTTTTCATTTCACACTCACACTGCTAGTGCTTGCAATTATCTCCGGTATTTGCCGGACACGCGATAGTTGCAATGCATTTGGAAGACAATTTGATAATGTTATATCTAAGCCTTTTAGTGTATAATTTTTTAAATACTTGCAAATATAGAAACAATGCATTTTCAGTGAAGCATCTAGCAGTTAGTTGTTCTAAAGGCACCAGATAATGAGCTCGATATATTGGAGATGCACAAGTAAAGAACTGGATGGCTGTTTAGACTGCTCATTTGTAGCTAGCGGTAGACATCAGACAGTCCCAGCATTAGACAGTCCCAGCATTAGACAGTCCCAGATATATTGGAAATGCACAAGTAAAGAACTGGATGGCTGTTTAGTCTGCTCATTTGTATGTAGCGGTAGACATCAGACGGTCCCAGCATTCGTCGGCTATATTTCAGTTTAGAAATGGATACCGCAACTTTTTGAAGTTGTCGGAAGATTGCAACTAAAAAATCCAACTACCCCGAAAGTAAAATCTAAGGCGATTGAGTCCTGGCCTATCAAACATTATCTAGTAATGGTTATGTAGTATTTTGGCTTGAGTTTATTTAAACTCACCCCACTTGTTGTATATATTAAAAATATGGAAAGTATATGAACATACATTTAAATAACGTAACTATGCTCAAGATTATGTTGAATGCATTAAATTTGTCGAATTTAATATAATTAATCAAAACTTAGCCATATTTTATACCATAATTTTGATTATAAAAGAAACGAACTAGACATGCAATAAAACCTACGTTTACAACTATACATTACAAGTAAAAGCAAGAAGATGTGTATTTAAACTGCAGTAGCAGAAGCTGAAGCCAAATGGACAAAAAATTTGAGGCAAACAGTTGGCCCAAACCCTTTCAAAACTGTAGCGAAAAAATGAGCAAGCAAACTGGTTTCACAATTTTATTGCTTAAATTTTAGTATTCAAAACGCATAGAATGTCATCGGGTGACTCAACTTGATGAGTTCAAACGTTATTAGAAACCCGGGCAATGATAACCTGTGCGTTTATTGTGTGCCTTATATGAATGTTATGTTATTTTAGTTATGACGGTGATACCGTGTGTAGGATCAGTAGGGGTTATGTGCAGAACCTTTATAGAAACACAAACGGAAAATTTTATTGGCATTCGAACCGTGAGGACCCATCCTGGCATGCATTTGTTATGACCGACTTCGTGATGAAGCAAACCAAGCACGAGAAGGTTGATTTAAAGTCTCAGAGTTCAACTACACCCCAATTTTATATCGGTATTCTAAAGGCAAAATTTTATAGTTTTTCAGTCCTCCGCACGAAATAAACATTTCCGGTCTGCTTCAGCCTAACTTCAAAATCTAGTTCGGTAAGCCCGCTCCGTACCCCTCAATACTCAGACCCCTGGAATAGGCGTTTCAATAACTTCAAATTTTCAACGGTTTAAGTGTCAACAGAAATAACGAAAACTCCCCCGATTTTTCAAGCTCAATACCTCCACAAGTTCTTACCCTAACAGTTTTAATCGAGAAACCTGGCCTCCTAAGCTAACCAGGTCCCGCGCAGGACCGCGGATTAACCAATCACCCAGACACCTGATTTTCTGTCTTTCGCCACCAAAACGGCCTCTCACAGGCCACCCGCATCGGAAGCTATATTAAATTTAACATTTTCACCCGAGTAGGCGTTCCGGCCAGAGCGTAGAACGCCTGGTACCACGCCCGGCCGCCTACTGTTTTCCGTTGACCTGCAGTCATTAAAAAACCGTTCAAACTTTAACGCATCGCTGGCGCTCTGAGCGCTCGTATAATTTTTGGTTTTAAGTAGGTCGCACCGACCAGCGCTAGGTTTAATCGCACTCGCACTCTTAGGCCACTGTTGCTGTGTCTGTTGTTTTTCCCGTGTTGTAACCAGCGGCAGCCATTGTTTCGCATAGCACAAGCCGAGTGCTAATGCCCAGTAGGGGTTGCTAAGCCAGCGACCTTATCAGGCTTTCTTCGTTGTCAGCTACGTTATTTTTGTTTTTATATATATGTTTATAACCAAAGCACTATGTCAGAGACCGATTTTAATTTTAAATTTTTTAAGCGGGATAGTAGAGAAGACCAGTCACCTTTAGGGAAAAAGGGAAGGACCCAGGGTCTAAAAAGGAGAGGGCCCGACGCAGCGTCGGAGCCAGTGAGAAATGTTCCGCACAGACCGAGCGGTCTGTTTTTGCTCTTGTAGGCAAATTGTTCGCCAAAGTAGTTAAAATTTGGCGGTTTTCGTTTGTTGAGTTTCCTCCTCTTTTCTTGCTTTCTCTCTTTAAAGATCTTTTTCTGCTGCCACTGTGTAGCACAGGGACGGAGCTCCTTCCTTGGCGATTTCTGTTAGCTTTAAATTTAAGTAGCAAGAGGTGCCTTGCAAGTACCAGAGAGTATCCAAAGGATGAACCATGCTCCCGCAAAGTGCAGTCCCGATAAAAATAGGAATTTTACATGCAAATTTTTGTTCGCAAAATATCAAAATCTCGACTGGTTCCCCCGCTAGCGAGGTCCGCCATTGTTCCCAACCCGGCAAGGGAAATTTCCAGTTTAGTGATGTGAAAAGGACGCGGGACGGGAGGGGTAAGGTGCTTGAAAATGAAGAAATCTCACAGCGTGCTGACCTGGAGGCAGCCGCTAATCGCAAAAGTAGAGAATGACGATTCATTCAAAGAATTCGCGCTAGGCTCCCTGTTTAAAGGCCTCACAGCATTTCGTTCCTAAGTATTCCGTTGATCGTCCCACCAACAATTCGGCACAAACCAGTCTTCCAGGCCGTTTTCAGACACGGTGGAAGACTGTAATAATTTTCATTGATTAGTTTAGGATTTTCGCCACAAATTGGCATCAAAAAACGCTATGAGTTTCAAATCGATTTTACAGAGGACAATAGAGCTTTCTTTTAGCACTCATGCTCCATCTTCGACCGTCCTCGCAGTACGTAGCTAGAGTGAGTCTAAAGAGTATAGGAGACGGTGCAAGACTGACTCCAGGTCACACACCTTTAAAGACAGAAAGAGAGAGAGCGGTCCGCTAGGGACAAACGGGGTTGTCGGTTGCCATGCGTGGAGCAATTGAAAGAGAAATAAGAAACGAACCCCTGACGCTAGCGCAGGAAAAAAATTGAGCTACTACTCTGAGTTTCAGCAGCTGCAATTGAGAATGTCAGTTGACTGACCCGAAAAATTTAAGACGGGTCTCAGGCCGTTTGAGACGCGAGTAGACGCTGCCGTCATGTCTTTAAAAATGGAACAACTATGGAATCAGTAAATGTTGCGCTCCTCCATAGGGAGCAACCGCCAGACCCTTCGTGGTTGTCTCCCACTTCCACTCTGTTTTGCAATTCACTATTAGAATCAGGCAGGGGTATCCGAAGTGTTTTTGAACTTAAAACCATCACAGCTGCCTTTTTGGTTCTCAAACTGCAAAAACACGTTGAGGGCGCGGCAGCACGCGCCTTATTCACGCTTGCGAATAACTGCGGACTTCCACTAAATTAGAAAGATTGCCCCATTGCCCAAGTCTTCAGATTGGGCGGGAGTCAGCTGCCACGTACAGTCGAGTCGAAATTTTAAGGAAACTCTTGTGCTCGCTCCCGTTAGTTGAGCGACGGCCCTGAGAACTGCAAAGTGATTGTTTACCAAAGCTTTCCGTGGAAGAAACGGTACCACGCAAGACCCATGATTCGTTTCGTACCGGTGGGTTTCGGTACAGCGCCGTTACATGTAGAAATCGTTACTTCAGGAGATTTATTACAAGATAGCTGAAGATTGGGGAGAAGCGGCGGCGCCTTTTTGATCATGACCCGCGTTTTAACTTGGCCTCGACGCAGGCAGATCTTGAATCATAACTCAACAATTCTCGAGATCCGCAGCTGATTTCCGGACTTCGTGGAATGGTTCCCTCATAAATCAAAATGACAAGATATGGATTGGAACAGGTGTTCGACTACGAGGGCGTCAAGCGCCTCATAGGCAAAGTAAACAAGGTGGTCGGCGGAAAAGTTTGTCA